>JAODAL010035534.1:0-42836 GCA_025379985.1 Phyllomedusa bahiana | reverse complement strand
AGCAGGGGGGGTAAACAGCCCTTTCTTTGAGCTGAACTAATAAATATAGTGTAATGCACGGGGGGGAGGGGCCCGGCACCAGCAGCCCATCACGGCTGAACTAATGCAATTAGTGTAACCCGAGGGGGGGGGCCCGGCCCAGCACCCGTATGACGCTGAACTAATGAATATAGTGTAATGCACGGCGGGGCGGGGCACCAGCAGCCGTCACTGACGCTGAACAAATTTGCAATATAGTGTAATGCACGGGGGGGAGGGCCTGGCACCAGCAGCCCGTCACGACCCCTGAACTAATACATATAGTTAATGCACGGACGGGGAGCGGGCCGGCGCCAGCAGCCGCATCACTGACAGCTGAACTAATGCAATATAGTGTAATGCACGGGCGGGCTGGCACCAGCAGCCGCGTCACTGACTGCTGAACTAATACAATATAGTGTAATGCACGGGTGGGGAGCGGGCCGGCACCAGCAGCCGCATCACAGACAGCTGAACTAATGCAATATAGTGTAATGCACTGACGGGGAGCGGGCCGGCGCCAGCAGCCGCATCACTGACAGCTGAACTAATGCAATATAGTGTAATGCACGGGCGGGCTGGCACCAGCAGCCGCGTCACTGACTGCTGAACAAATCAATATAGTTAATGCACGGGGGGGAGGGGGGCCGGCACCACACCCGCTCACGACAGCTGAATTAATGCAATATAGTTTAATGCCGTGGAGGGGCCCGGCCCAGCAGCCGCTCACGACAGCTGAACTAATGCAATATAGTTAATGCACGGGGGGAGCGGGCCGGCACCAGCAGCCGCATCACTGACAGCTGAACGAATACAATATAGTGTAATGCACGGGTGGGGAGCGGGCCGGCACCAGCAGCCGCATCACAGACAGCTGAACTAATGCAATATAGTGTAATGCACGGGCGGGCTGGCACCAGCAGCCGCGTCACTGACAGCTGAACTAATGCAATATAGTATAATGCACGGGGGGGGAGCGGGCCGGCGCCAGCAGCCGCATCACTGACAGCTGAACTAATACAATATAGTATAATGCACGGGTGGGGAGCGGGCCGGCGCCAGCAGCCGCATCACAGACAGCTGAACTAATGCAATATATTTAATTTGCACGGGTTTGGGACGCAGGCCCGGAGGGCGGGCCGGCACAGCAGCCGCATTCACTGACAGCTGAACAATCAATATAGTTAATGCACGGTGGGGAAAGCGGGCCGGCACCAGCAGCCTGCTCACAGACAGCTGAACTAATGCAATATAGTTAATGCAGGAGGGGGAGGCGGCCGGCACCCAAAGAAAGCCGCATCACAGACAGCTGAACTAATGCAATATAGTGTAATGCACGGGGGGCGGGCCGGCACCAGCAGCCGCATCACAGACAGCTGAACTAATGCAATATAGTATAATGCACGGCCGGGGAGCGGTCCGGCACCAGCAGCTGCATCACAGACAGCTGAACTAATGCAATATAGTGTAATGCACGGGTGGGGAGCGGGCCGGCACCAGCAGCCGCATCACTGACAGCTGAACTAATCCAATATAGTGTAATGCACGGGTGGGACGGCACCAGCAGCCGCATCACTGACAGCTGAACTAATACAATATAGTGTAATGCACGTGTGGGACGGCACCAGCAGCCGCATCACTGACAGCTGAACTAATACAATATAGTGTAATGCACGGGTGGGACGGCACCAGCAGCCGCATCACTGACGGGGCCATCCTGTGCTTCCGCCAGGTCCAGGCTCAACGACCACAAGGGCAAGAGTGAGAAACGGGGGCAGAAACCTGAACGGCAGCAGCGATCGGCCAGCCCCAACCGAGAGCGGCGCGAGGAGCGAAGCCCACAGCCCAGGAATGTGAGTATGGCTGGCCCCAGACTGCACCCCTCGCCCCATGAGCGTACCGGCTACTGGCCCTGCCACAGCAGTGTCTTTCATCACCATCGCTTGTGGTCGTCCTCGGGGCTGGTTTCCTGTATTTCAAAGCGAGGTCTAGAAGAGTCCTTTCCCTTACCCCGTCCCCATGAGCTCTAGAACAGTCCTTTCCCTTACCCCGTCCCCATGAGCTCTAGAACAGTCCTTTCCCTTACCCCGTCCCCATGAGCTCTAGAACAGTCCTTTCCCTTACCCCGTCCCCATGAGCTCTAGAACAGTCCTTTCCCTTACCCCATCCCCATGAGCTCTAGAACAGTCCTTTCCCTTACCCCGTCCCCATGGCTCTGAAAGTCCTTTCCACCTCCCAATGAGCTTAGAACAGTCCTTTCCCTTACCCACGTCCACCATGAGCTCTAGAACAGCCTTTCCCTTACCCGTCCCAGAGTTAGAACAGTCCTTTCCTACCCATCCCATCAGCTCTAGAACAGTCCTTTCCCTTACCCCGTCCCCATGAGCTCTAGAACAGTCCTTTCCCTTACCCCGTCCCCATCAGCTCTAGAACAGTCCTTTCCCTTACCCCGTCCCCATCAGCTCTAGAACAGTCCTTCCTCTCACCCCCGTTCCCAGGACTTGTCACAGGAGGTCAGTGCTGCGCTTTTCTGTGGCAGTCATTGCACCCACTTCTTTCTCCCCATTCTAGTTCTCTTTGTAGTTGGTGACATTTTATTCTTGTTGGTTTCTTTCAGAGAAGCTCCAGGAAGGAGAGGAGCAGCCGGGATCGCTCATCCTCATTTTCTCCTAAAAGATATAAAGATGGCAGAGCGGCTTCGGAGGCCATTAAAGTGGGTGATAAACCGAGAGAGCGGAGCAGAGCCCCCGACGCCTCTCCAGGATCGAGCCCGGTTCCCCGAAAGAGGAGCAGACATGACAGTCCAGCTGAGCGCCATCCCAAAGAGAGAGGCAACAGAGGGAAGCCAACCAGGATCTCTTCGCCAGAGCATAGACGGTCGCCCTCTCCTCACAGACCGCCGGCTAAGTCACTAAGGAGGGATCGAAGCCGATCCCTGGAGAAGACGTCTCCAAAACCAAAATCAAGGGAGGGGTCTTCAAGACATGAAAAAGCGGCTGGGAAGAAAACCTTTACACCATCGCCTAAGAAGAAGTCTTCAATAAGTAATGGTTCCTCCTCCTCCTCTTCCTCATCGTCCTCTTCAGAAAGCGAGATGTCGGATCGGGAGGTTGTCGTTAAGGATGCGCACAAAGCTCAAACACACGACAAACAGAATACATTGCCCAGAACTGGACAAGACTCTGGAACCAAGGTGCCAAAATCTGCCCCACACACCAGATCCTCACCAGGCCGAAGGTCGAGGAGGAGCGTTTCCAGCAGTCCTCGGAGAGAACCCAGGTTAACATCTCTGAAAGGCGTCCACTCGCCCTCCGAGAGCCCACCAGGGAAAGGCCAGTCAACCAGTCCGAAACGCAAAGCCCGGTCCCCATCCTTTACTCCCTCAAAGAGTCCCACCAGTAAATCTTCTAAAAAGTCCCCTAGAAAAGCGCGATCACCAACTACTTCCCCACACAGAGACTCCTCAAAATCGTCTCGAAAAGAGAGGTCCTCATCCCGGAGCCCTCCACGCCAGTACCGTGAAAGAGAAGGGTCTCCCTATGTAGAGCGGAAACGTCTAGTAAATCAGCGATCTGATAAAGCGGCATTGGACCATCCCGAAAAGAGGAGCGAAGCCTATTCAGCCAAGAACGAGACCCGATCGCAGTCTAGATCCACAGTCAAGCCCAAAGGTTCACCTGAGAGGTCTCGGTCAAATACAACGGGGCGTTCTCGCACAAGCTCCCCAGTAACCACTGCAAGGTCACGTTCCCCTTCTCTGACTCAGAGGAACACCACTCTGTATAAAGCAGAGCTGAAGAGAGGGAGGTCTTCTCCCAGTGGTAAAGAGAGGTCACATCTGGCATCAAGGTATCCAAGGAGAACCCCTTCCGAAACTCGAATGGAGTCTAGATCTCGGAGCCCCAGTCCATACTCGTATACCAAGAATAAATCCCATTCATGGTCATCGAAGGACAGGGCAATGTCGCGCTCACCATCCCCAAAACAACAAGTCTCTGCCCAAAAAAGGACCGCTTCTCCCAAACCAAAGCATAGACAACCAGCCTCCAGGGGACGATCTCTTTCACGTTCATTGTCTCCAGTCCAGAAAAATCTATCTTCAAAAAATCTATCTAAAAGGTCCGTATCAAGGTCAAAGTCCCCGATCAAAGGAAAGGCGAGAGAAATATCAAGGTCTCCATCACCACAAATCAGGGTACCCGAAAAAAAGTTGGATTCCAGTAGAAGGAACAGTTCTTCCCCAAAACCTAGAGGGGGACAGTTAAGTTATTCGGAGCACAGAAAGCCTCAAGAAAATGTTTTTTCAAGAAAGTCTCCCCAAGCGAAGAGCGCGTCGAGGTCACCAAGTTCTCAGAGATCACTCAGAAGCCGTTCACCTAAGGAAGCATCTCCCATTAATAGGAAAGATGTTGAAAGAAGATCTAGAACTTCTCACAAGGAGGTTCTCCTATCTCTGGAGTCCAGGTCAAAATCTAAGGAGTTGTCCCATGTGAAGCCTCACAAAGAGAGATCTTCTCCACATTTGATTCATGACGACCCCAAACAAAACGTTGACTTGAGATCTCTTCACGATCATACCGGTAAATCCAAGCCTGTTAGGAAAGACAGCTCTGGATCGTCTTCAGAACGGGAATTCGACCCAAAATCACCACTGAAAAAGGAGTTTGCTTCCAGGCGAACTGGACGTAAAAGAAGGTCCAGTTCAAGTAAAAGTTATAGTTCTTCGAAAAGCAAAGAGCCATCAGGATCCGAATCTGAATTCGAGCATAAAAAGAGGAGCGGCCTGATGAGTCCAGAACGTAAAATGAAACCTGGTTCCCAGAGTAGAGCCAGGACTCAATTGCTTTCCGACCACAAGACACAATCACATCACCGTCCAAGATCCGATTCATCATCTGAGCGACAACCTTCCAAAGACAGGCACAAAGTCTCTCCTACGGAAATGATATCCAAAAGTAAGACGTCCAAACCAGGGCTACAGCAAACCTCCGAGAAAGGCAAAGTGGTGAGTTCTCCGCAGTCTGAAGCCAGTTCTGATTCTTCTCCAGAAAGGCAGCCTCGAAGTAGACGGGCAAGTACTCCATCCAGTTCAGAGTCATCTTCAGAGAGGGAACCTGGAAATAAAGTAAAATTGACGAGACCAACTTCGGATTCTTCTTCAGAACGCCTGCCTAGAAGTAGACCTCCACGGAGAGAGAGCCCAAGATCGTCTTCAGAACGTCATACCAAAAGTAGACCGCCGCTGAGTGCAAGTCCAAGGTCGTCTTCAGAACGTTATACCAAAAGTAGACTGCTATCGAAAGCAAGTCCAAGGTCGTCTGCTGAACGTCATAGCAAAAGCAGACTTCCGCGGAGTGCAAGTTCTAGGTCATCTTCAGAACGTCACAGCAAAAGTAGACTGCCGCTGAGTACAAGTCCAAGGTTGTCTCCAGAACGTCACAGCAAAAGTAGACTGCCGCTGAGTACAAGTCCAAGGTCGTCTCCAGAACGTCACAGCAAGAGTAGACTGCCATCGAAAGCAAGTCCAAGGTCGTCTCCAGAACGTCACAGCAAAAGTAGACTGCCATCGAAAGCAAGTCCAAGGTCGTCTCCAGAACGTCACAGCAAAAGTAGACTGCCATCGAAAGCAAGTCCAAGGTCGTCTCCAGAACGCCAACGCAAAAGTAGACTGCCATCGAAAGCAAGTCCAAGGTCGTCTCCAGAACGTCAAGGCAAAAGTAGACTGCCGCTGAGTACAAGTCCAAGGTCGTCTCCAGAACGTCACAGCAAAAGTAGACTGCCGCTGAGTACAAGTCCAAGGTCGTCTCCAGAACGTCACAGCAAAAGTAGACTGCCATCGAAAGCAAGTCCAAGGTCGTCTCCAGAACGTCACAGCAAAAGTAAACTGCCATCGAAAGCAAGTCCAAGAAGGGTCGCTCACAAGCCAGGCGTCCACAGCAAAAGTAACTGCCATCGAAAGCAAGTCCAAGGTCGTCTTCCAGAACGTCACAGCAAAAGTAGTACTGCCACAGAGTAGCAAGTCCAAGGTCGTCTCCAGAACGTCACAGCAAAAGTAGACTGCCACAGAGTGCAAGTCCAAGGTCGTCTCCAGAACGTCCTACCAAAAGTAGACTGCCATCAAAAGAAAGTCCAAGATCGTCTACCGAACGGCAGTCTAGAAGCGAGCAACCATTGAGAGAAAGCCCAAGGTTGTCTTCTGAACGTCAGCCTAGAAGCAAACAATCATTGAGAGACAGTTCCGAGTCCTCACCGGACCGGCAATCTAGAGGTAAACCGTCAAAATCCAGAGCCAGTTCACAGTCCCCATCCGAAGAAGAATCCAAGTCTAACCACCATAGAGCGAGCTCAGATTCCTCAATCGAAAAGCCGAGTAAATCCAGTTCCAAGATGTCATCCCCGCATCATACTGAGCGTAGGTCAAGCTTTCGTACTTCATCTAATTCAAAGTCTAATATGGTTTCATCACTCGGTAACGAAGATGGTCCTAGGTCACCAGAACATGAAGCAAAGTCAAGGTCTTCACAACAAAGAAGTAGTTCGAGATTCGAACATGAGTCGGAGGTCAAACAGAGAAAATACGATTATAGATCCCCTGGAAGTGAAGACACAAACCGATCCAGCAGGAACAAGTCCATGTCTCAGTCATCACCTGAAAGTAGACCTGGCCATTCTCGAAAGAGTTCGAGGTCTCCTGGAGGTGAAACGTTGATGCCACCGCACAAAACCACCTCAGGGTCTTCAGATAGCGACTCCAGACCTGCAATTTCCAGACTTAAATCTAGAACCTGTGAATGCGAAACGAAGGACTCTCCTCATTCGTCTTCAGAACGTGAAGGAAAGTCTAAGTCTCCGTCTTCTAAAACTGGTTTGTATTCACCGGAAGATGCAACGTCTGATGTCGCAGAGCAGAAACCAGAGGAGTCTGAAACTGCCCCCCAAGTTGGCGAGTCCGTAACCCCTGCAGTGAGTTACCCGGTCGTGTCCTTATGTACAGAAATGAATGGTACAGAATCGCAAGGAACGGCCCTCACCAGAGAGATTTTAAAGGAGCCTTCTGGTGTCTCCACGCCCCCTCACCTGGAGACCGCCGCGGAACCTAGTGTGAAGGAAAATGTGGCGCCTGGATGTGTGGTCTCTGACCAAGCTGCTGCCCCAAAAGAGTCTACACTAAAGCAAGCCAAGAGGAGGAAATCCAGCTCCTCCGCTTCGTCATCATCCTCCTCTACATCCTCTTCCTCTTCATCATCCTCCTCCTCTTCATCATCCTCCTCCTCTTCCTCTCCCTCCTCCTCATCATCTTCTGAAGATGAGTCAAATCCTTCACCTGTGCAAAATGTGACATCACCAACCTCCAATAGACTAAGGGCCAATCTCAGCCAGACTGCAGTCAGCCCTCCCCCTTCATGTCCACCTTTAGACCCCCTACAGAGTGACCAACCGTCGCCCATGAAATATGACCTCCCACCTGACAAATGTGCAATGTCTGAATCTCCGTCAGCTCCAGAGGATAGACCTGCAAAGAAATGTGCGTCTCCAGTGCCTGGTAACCCAGAGGCATCCAATCTGAAGAGAAGAAGCGTTTCTCCGGTGCCCGAGACCCATGGCTCCACCAAAAGAGAAGCTGCTTCTCCTAAATCTAACGGGAGCCCAGTAACCTTTCCAGGTGTTGTCGTCAGATGTGAGTCCCCAAAACCTTCTAGCTGTGTTTTACACGTAAACGACGAAAGCCGAGTAGGTGAATCTCCAGAGCGACCCTCCAGCCCAGCTGTGCCCTCGGCCTGCAATAAGGCCACCTTATCCGATGCTCTGTCCAATGCAGAATGTGAACCGATGAGCCAGGAACATCCTGATGGGTTGAAGAGAGAGCCTTCTCCCTGTCCGGACAAAAGCCCCAGGTCCTCCAAAGCCAGCAGCTCGGACTCGTCTTCAGAGGACCGCAGCTCGGCTTCCTCGAGTGAAAGCAGCTCTTCAGAAGAGCCTCCGTCTCCTAAGCATCTGACGGCACCTCAGAGAGTCCCTGTGCCTGACCTGCCGCCGATAAGACGCATTGCATCACCAGATAGGAGAGAGAAGTCTCCTGACTCCCCAAGGCGCAGGTCTCCAGGCTCCGTATCGGTGAAAGGGAAGGAAGTTCACCGGTCTCGATCCTCTTCCAGGTCCTCGGTGGGTCTGAGAGAATCGTCCCGCCCATTGCAAAGGAAAAGATCTCTATCGCGATCACCTGTGCGTAAAGGCCGTTCCAAGACGCCACCAAGACTGCGGGGAAGAACACCGCCTCGAGCGTTCCGGTCTCGCTCAAGGTCCAGGTCGGACAGATTTTCCCGTAGAAATCGCTCCCGACCATCTACCAGGCGTTCGCCATCTTGGCAGAGCCGTAGAAGATGGGGACATCGCAGGTCACCGTCGTCCCCCAGAAGAGGCCGCTCAGGTTCTCGCACACGCGTTGACCGTCCATGGCGGTCTCATCGTGGAGCCTCACCCTGGAAGGGAAGATCAAGATCTCCCCAAAGATACGATTCTTATCGGTACTCCCATCGGGGTAATTCCAGATCTTCACCGAGGAGGAGATCGCGATCCCCGTATAGGCATGACAGGCCTCAAGGTTATCGTCGGGACAGGTCCATCTCCTCATCCAGACAGAAGAGACCCCGCTCCCCACTGCGACGCTCTCGATCGATGGAAAGGAGAGCGTGGTCCAGAACGCCTGATCGATATCGAAGTGCCCCGAGCAGCCGGGCAGTCACCAGACGCAGCCGGTCACTGTCCTCAGATGGGGAACTGTCCCGGGCTCCGCGGAGGCGAGGTCCATCCACATCTCCAGTGGTCAGTAAATCTCTACAACACAGGAAGGGATCTCTCTCCCCAGTAAGAGCCGCACCGAAGCGGTCAGTCAGCCCTAGGACACCCGCCCCTGCCCACGACTCGGGCAAGTCTTCAGTGTCGGCACAAGAGAAGACTTCAGAGATGAGCTCCTGTCATCGGGAACCTTCCATCATGGAGCCTGCGCTCAGGAGAAGCTCGTCCCCACCCATGGCACCTGTTGTAGCGGTGTTGACTCCTGCCGAGCTCCCCATCGCCCCCACTGCTGTGGACACACCTCCACCCTGTGATAGAGTAGAGGACTACCCCAAACTGGACGCAGGTCTGCAACTGAGCAGCAGTCCGAAAGCGGAGGTCACCATCGCGAAGATGCAGGAAGGAAAACCAGTCTCTCCAGGCCAAATGACAAAGTCCTCAGAGAAGCAGTGCAGACCATCCAGGAGTCCGGGGTTGGAGTCCAGCCCCCCAAAACCCTCACCAGCTGCAGAAGTGGCCTCAAAGATGGAAAGCTGCATGAGCCACACTGGACCGAGTGACGCCACACCTGTCCACAGGTACTGTGCGGTATTGCAGATCAGCTGAGGCGGCAGTACTGGACACAAGCCATGGTGTGGGGCTTCTTAGTGACCACTGCCCCACACCTGTCCTGCCTAATTCGTGGAGCCTGAACTACACCTCCACACCCCAGGCTTGTAGCTGGCAGAGCAGCCCTATGTGGTTGCAGAGGTGACCGGCAGGGAGCGGTCACTGGATGCTACTTGCTTTTATCATTCATGAGACGGAGGTGTATCCTGTCAGAGCTTGCAGGGGTCACTGTATGAGAGGGGGCGGCGGGGCACCGGCAGTGACCTCCTGCTGTTGGGGCTCATTCCATAGTCACGTTTCGGGTCAGGAGTCTCGTCAGCCTTGTCCAGCCGCCCATCGTCTCTGGGTGACCACTGTAAGTCTCCCCATCTGCTTGTGCCCCCGGGGGCTCTCTGGAAGGGGGGCCAGGGATAGGTCCTATTGTTTGTGCCCCTGGAGATGGGGGCAGGGATAAGAGGAATACGGTCCATTGTTTGTCCCACTGGATGGGGGCGAGGTGTAGGGGCAGGGTAGGGTCCTTTGTTGTGCCCCCCTGGAATGGGGGGAGCTGATACACCTCCATTGGGTTTGTGCGGCGGAGATGTGGGCAGGGTGGGCAGGGGTCCTGATGTTTGGCTTTTATCATCGGTGAGGGGAGCAGGGGTATCCGTCCTGAGTTGGTGTCCACTGAAGGGGGGGGGGGCGGGTACCGGTCCTCTGTTGTGGGCTCTCCTGGAGTTTGGGTAGGGCCCGTCAGTGTCAGGCCCATCGTTTGGTGCCCTGAAGGGTGCGGGGGTCCTGAGGGCAGGTAGGTCCTATTGTTTGTGCCCCTGGAGATGGGGGCAGGGATAGGTCCTATTGTTTGTGCCCCTGGAGATGGGGGCAGGGGGAGGGTCCTGATGTTTGTGCCCCTGGAGGGTGGGGGGGCAGGGGGAGGGTCCTGATGTTTGGGCCCCTGGGGGGGGGGGGGGGCAGGGGTAGGTCCTGATGTTTGTGCCCCTGGAGGGGGTGGGGTGGGGGGCAGGGGTAGGTCCTGATGTTTGTGCCCCGGGGGGTGGGGGGGGGGGCAGGGGTAGGTCCTGATGTTTGTGCCCCTGGGATGGGGGGGGGCAGGGGGTGGGTCCTGATGTTTGTGCCCCTGGAGGGGGTGGGGTGGGGGGCAGGGGTAGGTCCTGATGTTTGTGCCCCTGGAGGGGGTGGGGTGGGGGGCAGGGGTAGGTCCTGATGTTTGTGCCCCTGGAGGGGGGGGGCAGGGGTAGGTCCTATTGTATGTGCCCCTGGTGGGGGGGGGGGGGGGCAGGGTGTAGGTCCTGATGTTTGGGCCCCTGGTGGGGGGGGGGGCGGGGGTGGGTCCTATTGTTTTTGCCCCTAGGGAGGGGGGGGGGGGGGGGCGGGGGGGGGTAGGGGGGGGATTTTCGGGCCCGGGTCGTAAATTTTTTGTGTCCTTTTAAACCCCCAGATTCCCATCACCCGTTGCAGCCTGGAGCCAAGAAGCCCTCGGTGCCCCCCCAAAGGGGATTCCGCCCCCTCCCGGAGCCCCCAGCACGCCCTCGTCTTCACGTCGTCGCCCTCCACCCAGCTTTTCCATCCTCCTCTTCCCCCCTTTTCCTCCTCCTCCACCCCTTCCCCATAACCCCCCGGCAGCAAAAGGGGAGCCGCCCCCCCCGGGGGAGGTAAAGAGCTGCCCCGGGCTCCTTTCCGGGGTCATAGGGGCCCCCCGACATCCCCCCGGCCGAAAATTATCTGCTTAATTAAATCTGTTTCTCGGCCCGGGGGACCCCCCAAAACCCCATCGTTTCCCAAACTCCCCCCCTAAAGCACTCTCCTGCCGAGCGGCGGCGTTTTCATCCCCAAAACCCGCCAACAAAGGGGAAAATGGTTCCCCCCCAAGATGGCCCCTTTGCTGCGCCAACACTTCCCCACCCCCCACGGGCCCTCTGACCCCCCCCCAAAGTGCGGGTTTAAACCCCATTTCTTTTCCCCACAACAATAAAGCCGGCAGGCGCTAAAACCCCGGGGAAAAAAACTTTCGCCCCCCTGCCTATCTGTTTTTGTGGGTAATACATATTTTTATTGAAACATTTTAAATCGATTTTAAAATTTGTCCCCCATCTACACATAAAGGGTAAACCTTTCATGAGGTCGGACCTAACTTTAACCCATTTTCTAGTTGGTGGGGGGAGAAACCTAAAGTGACCCCTTTCTTATTTTGGTGGGGGGGGAGCCAAAAGGGGTTGGCCCCCCCCTCCTTTTGGGGGAAGGGGGAGCCTAATTTTTGCCCCCCTTTTTTATGGTGGCAAGGACCCCAAACCCTTTCGTGACCCCTCCCCCTGTCCCCTTAGGTTTGGTTGTGCCCTCTAAAAACCCACCGTTGAAACCTTTTTTTAAGAAAAGCGTGATAGAAGAAGAAGCCCGAGCTCCCCAGCAAAAGCGCGGGAGAGCTCCCCCCAAACCCTCCGCTACTCCCCCGGGCCCGGGAAGGCCCCTCCATTTAACCCGCGAGCACAGGGAGGGGGTTTTTAAATTCCCCAAAAAAAAATTTCATCCTTTTTTTTACTGGAGTAAAAAGGGGGGCGGGGGTCCAAGGGGGGGTGGGGGGGCCCGGGAGTTTCCCGGGGTGGGGGTCCCGGAGGGGGGGGTTGGGCTGGGGCGGGGGTGGGGGAGGGCCGGAGCTGCAGGGGTTTGGGGCCGAGCCGGAGTTTTTCCGGGGGGGGGGGGGGCCCCCCGGGAGCGGGGGGGTTTTTGGGTTGGGGGAAAGGGCGGGAAGTTTCTGGGGTGGGGAGGGGGGACGGGGGTTTTGCTAGGTGGGGAGGCGGGAGTTTGGCTTTAGGGGTGGGGGGGGGGGGGGGGGGGGGGGCCCGGGGGGTTTGCAAGGTGGGGAGGTGGGGAGGGGGGGGCCCGGGAAAAGGCTCTAGGGGGGGGGGGGGGGCCGGGTTTGGGGGCCGGGGGCTCCCCGGGGGGGCGGGGGGGGGGGGGGCGTGCGGGGGTGGGGAGGGGGAGGAGACCCTCCCGGGCTGACCCCTTTTCCCCTCTCCCTCAGGTCCCCTGAGCCTCCCGTCCCTTTAAATCTTCCCAACAAAAACCCTGTTTTTTTAGATTTTTTTTCCCCCGCCTGCACAAAAATCGCGGGGTCGCCCCCCCTTGTTTTTGGGGGGGTGGGGGAGCCCTTTAACTGCGGGGGGCCCGCTCGGCCTAGGCTGGATGTCTGGAACCAGCCCCCTCCCCAAAATCCCCCCCGAACTTCCCCCTTTTTTGTTTCTAAATAGACAATTTCGTAAGAAGTGAATTGAATCCGTGAAATTTCCCTGTTTGTTTTTTTTTGTTTTTTTTTTCCCTTTTTTTGTAACCCGTCCCACAAAAGCCTCTGTAAAATAAAAGTCTAGGCAAAACCCAGGGGCGGGCGCGCTGTTGTGGCGCGGCCGGGAAGGGGGCGCTGCGGATTGTGGGCGCGGCCGGGGAAGGCGGGGCGCGGATTTGGGGGCGGCCCGGCGAGAGGGGGCGCGCGGTTGGGGGGCGGGCCGGCGAGAGGGGGGGCGCTGCGGATTGGGGGCCGGCGAGGGGGCGGGGCGTGGGGATTTGGCCGCGAGAGGCGGGCGCTGCGGATTGTGGGCGCGGCCGGCGAGAGGCGGGCGCTGCGGATTGTGGCCGCGGGCTTCCAAATGTGGGCACGGCAGCGGGGTCAGGGCGACGGCTGCGGACTGTGGGCACGGCAGCGGGGCAAGTGGCACCAGGAGCCAGAGGCAGGAGTGTGGAGGCATCGGGCGATGGCTGCTGATTATGGGCACAGCGGTGTCAGGGCGTGCACCACCAGAGGCCATAGTGTGGAGGTGCCAGGCTGGGCCCCGCTACTGTCCTGGGCAATTGTTGTGTTGTTGGGGGGGGGGTCACTTTTTAGGGGCGCGGGGTCAGGGCGAGCACCAGCAGGAGCCAGAGGCCGGAGAGCGGAGGTGCCAGGCCGGGCGCCGCCGCACAGGGGGCATTCAGTCTTCTGCCCTCGTCCTTCAGGCTTGGGGGGGCCGGAGGGGCGCTTGGGTGACATACACCAGTTCTGGGCAATGCTGCGGGGGTAACCAGGCTCAGCCTCCAAATTGCCGTCCTGAAACTTCCAGTACTGGGCACCCTTGAAGAAGTACGTGTGACCTGCGGACAGAAAGCAAAGGGTTAACGCCTGGAGGGGGAGGAAGGCAGCAAAAACCAGAGCGGGCCCCAAAACTAAGAGAATCCGCTTAGGGTACCAGAGGACGGGGGGGTTGGGGGGGGCCGACTCAAAGGGGACAAACACGCTCCCCTGGCCGCTGGCATTAGGGGGGGGGCATTGTGACCACCCTGTTGGTTGTAGTGGCATGCCCTGTACCATCCCTGTTGTGTGGTAGGGGCATGCTCTGTGACCATCCCCCTGTTGTGTGTGTAGTGGGCATGCTTGTGACCCATCCTCTGTTTGTGTGTAGGGGGCATGCTCCAGTGACATCCTCTTTTGTGTGTGTAGTTGGCATGCTCTGTTTTTCCCCTCCTGTTGTGTGTGTAGTGGGCCTGCTCTGTGACCATCCTCTGTTGTGTGTGTAGTGGGCATGCTCTGTGACCATCCTCTGTTGTGTGTGTAGTGGGCATGCTCTGTGACCATCCTCTGTTGTGTGTGTAGTGGGCATGCTCTGTGACCGTCCTCTGTTGTGTGTAGTGGGCATGCTCTGTGACTGTCCTCTGTTGTGTGTAGTGGGCATGCTGTGATGAGACGATTATGGAAGCGGCGCTGCCAGATCTCGGTCACTTTCATTTGTAAAATGTCAGGGGGAGGGGCGGGGCAACTTTTATTTATTTTTAGATTTTTTACACTTTTTTTCTACCATTAGTCCTCTGCAACGTGAGACCATTAGGGGGCGCCATCACCATGTGTACGCTGGGCTGCAGCACAACAGGATAGCAGAATAGTGTTCTACATCTGCACATCAAATTGACAACACACAGTGCGCCAGGCGGGTAGTGAGGGTGGCATGGGCAATGCCATCAGCCACCTCCACTGATAAGCTTCTGCAGCTCTGGAGTGGACTAGAGGGTATTTCTGCAGCTCTGGAGGTGGTCACTGACCCCCTATAAATCTCCCGTCAGGTACTGAAGGCTTATCCCCCCTTCCCGGCTGTAATGATAGAACCTGGGCTCACCGTCTGTCCAGCTGGTGCCGTCGCCGATGTCGGGGGGCAGCCCGCGCCACAGGCTGCTGTTATGAGGATAGTACTTGTCGATCTTCCCGCGCTGCTCGTCAAATCTCCAGTATTGGTTGCGTCTGAAGAAATAAGTCTTCTTATTGTGGTTCCAAACGAAGGCTCCGTCCACCCCGTTCGTGTTCAGCCCAAAGTCTGTGAGGGGCCGCGGGTACCCGGGCTCCACCAACGTGTCCTTGAACACCCAGTAGTTGGTTCCTACAATCAGGAAAGCGTTGCCTCTGGTTACTGCGGGTTGGTGCCGTCCTCTCCAAGCTGCCCCGGACGAGCGTGGATCCTGCAGCCTCCGAACATCACAGCTCAGCCACTCACCCAGACCAGGAGCCGCTCCTCCACAAGCCGGGCCCCGATCTCCGGCCCCGGCAGCCACCACAAGAAAGGGCCCCAATCTGTTCTCCGGCCCCTGCAGCCACCACAAGAAAGGGCCCCGATCTGTTCTCCAGCCCCTGCACCCACCAAAAGACCGGGCCCCGATCTCCGGCCCCTGCACCCACCACACGCTCCCCCATTTCTTAGCCGTGACTTTTAGGAGCATCGGTCCCAGACGTGGCTGTCGGACTTGGCTATTGGCGTGTCCTATCAAGCCTTTAGATGGGTGCCAGTCCCACCATTTGGACCAATCGCAGGTGCGGCTTATGAAAGTCACGGTTCAGAATGGAGAGCCAGTCACGCATGCGCCCGACTCTCTCTTCTCTCTTATGGGAGTTTCCAGTACAGAGGGGTCCTGTGTTTGGCTGGGACTCCATATATGAGCAGAATGGCGAGTCGTGCGCATGCGCGACTGGCTCCCTCATTCTTAGGTGTGACTTTTGAGGGCCCGTTCCCGAACTAGATGCAGGTTCCACCTCTAGGACCCTCAGACTGTAATGGCGCATCCTATCGATTGACCATCAGATGGGCGCCAGCTCTACCTCTAGGACCCGTACTGATCTCAGAGCCCATGAAAGTCACCGTTCAGAATGGACAGTCAGTTGCGCATGCGCACATCTCTGTTCTACAGCGTGCCCTCTGAACACAATGCTTCTCTGTACTGAAGACTCCCATAAGACCAAAGAGGGAGTCGGGCGGGTGTGCAGCTGGTTATCTATCCTGAGCTGCAGCTTTCGAGGATCGGTCCCAGGATTGGCGCCTTAGCGATGTCCTATCAAAATGCAAGCTGGGGCCCCCCTCGGGAGTCTGGCTCCAGAGTACAGGGGCCTCTATGGACAGGACTCAACCACTCCCAGGACTCCCTGAACCCCCCCCGGCCCCTTACCTGCTATGAACACAATTTTACTATCGTTGGCCCTCTCGTACACGGCGTCCAGGCGCGGCAGGTCCTCGGGCAGCCCCTGCCAGAAGCGGCTGAGGTGAGCAGGGTTGAGGGACACCAGCTGTCTGGTGGCTTGTACCCGCCAGAAGTACCGGTCTGTGGAGGCAGAAATGGGGATCACTGGTCAGACTGGAGGAAGGTCCCCACCGTGGTCACCACCCAGAGGGACACCTACTCCTGAAGAAGAAGACCTCTCCTCGAATGTTGGCCACAGCATCAAAGTGAGTGGAGCAGCGATCCGGGAATGAAGGACGGGGCCTGAGGAGAGAGATGTGGCCTTCAGCAAAGGGGGTGGTCAGGGCCAGCCCTGATCGGACTGGTTACACCTATGTCTACTGGGATCACTGGTTCTAATATTAACCGAGCTGGTGATGACTGGTCAGGATACAGAGGAGCGGACGGGCACAAGGCAAATATAAGCACTGGCAAGGTTGGGGGAGAGTCTCAGGTCCTTGGACCTCTGTTAAGATGGTGACGGTCAGTCCAGACCCTGGGGCTATGTTCTGTCCACCTCTGGTCTCACCATTGATTAGTTGGTAACGGTCAGTCTAGACCCCGGGGCTATGCTCTGTCCAGTTCTGGTCCCACCAGTGATTAGACCCCGGGGCTATGCTCTGTCCAGGTCTAGTCTCGCCAGTGATTAGACCCCGGGGCTATGCTCTGTCCAGTTCTGGTCTCACCAGTGATTAGATGATAACGGTCAATCTAGACCCCAGGGCTATGCTCTGTCCAGTTCTAGTCTCGCCAGTGATTAGACCCCGGGGCTATTCTCTGTCCACCTCTGGTCTCACCATTGATTAGTTAGTAACAGTCAGTCTAGACCCCGGGGCTATGCTCTGTCCAGGTCCAGTTCCACCGTTATTTTAAGTCCACCAGTTACTGGGTCTTGGGTTCAGGAGAGCGTTTCTTACCGAAATGTGGGCCCTCGAGGGGGCACATAGCGCTGAGTTGGCGCAGGAGCTGGGGCCCCGGGGTGGGTGGCTCTCCTGCCTGTGTAAGAGAATAAAGTTGATGGTGGTTGTGAGTGTTGAGCAGCGTCCAGCGCTGGAGCCGGCCCTCACCGTACAAGGCCTGGATCCCCTGCACGTCGTCGGGTGGCAGCCGGTATCGGTGGTGGTCGCCCAGGGTGCCCTGGTAGTACGGCTTCATGATGGACGTCTCTGCAGATGAATGCGACAGCCCCAGAGAATGGCCAAACTCGTGCACGGCCACCGCAAAGAGGTCCGTCCCCTCGTCCACTGCAAGAGGAGAAGCAAAGCATCATGGGTGGGTGGCGGAAGCTGCTCCGGGTGCAGAAGACTACAGTGCAGTGATGTGGGTGAAGGCCCCGGGTACCGCAGATGGTGGGGGTGTGTTTAGCTGTCCTGGGGTGCAGGGGACCTGGGTGCAGCAGATGTGGCGAGCATGGGTGCAGTGGACTTGAGGGCAGCAGATGTGGTGAGCGTGGGTGCAATGGACTTGAGGGCAGCAGATGTGGTGAGCGTGGGTGCAATGGACTTGAGGGCAGCAGATGTGGTGAGCGTGGGTGCAATGGACTTGAGGGCAGCAGATGTGGTGAGCGTGGGTGCATTGGTCTTGAGGGCAGCAGATGTGGTGAGCGTGGGTTCAATGGACTTGAGGGCAGCAGATGTGGTGAGCGTGGGTTCAATGGACTTGAGGGCAGCAGATGTGGTGAGCGTGGGTTCAATGGACCATTAGGAGAACCTGACCAGGCGGGTCCTGCTCCCCAATGTACTCAGGGGCGGCCGCTCTCCATCATTAGGAGAACCTGACCAGGCGGGTCCTGCTCCCCAATGTCCTCAGGGGCGGCCGCTCTCCACCATTAGGAGACCCTGACCAGGCGGGTCCTGCTCCCCAATGTACTCAGGGGCGGCCGCTCTCCACCATTAGGAGAACCTGACCAGGCGGGTCCTGCTCCCCAATGTCCTCAGGGGCGGCCGCTCTCCACCATTAGGAGAACCTGACCAGGCGGGTCCTGCTCCCCAATGTCCTCAGAGGCGGCCGCTCTACACCATTAGGAGAACCTGACCAGGCAGGTCCTGCTCCCCAATGTCCTCAGGGGCGGCCGCTCTCAACCATTAGGAGAACCTGACCAGGCGGGTCCTGCTCCCCAATGTCCTCAGGGGCAGCCGCTCTCCACCATTAGGAGAACCTGACCAGGCGGGTCCTGCTTCCCAATGTCCTCAGGGGCGGCCGCTCTCCATTAGGAGAACCTGCCGCGGTGTGAGCCATTGCAGCATCCCCTCCCTCCCCCACACCAGAAACGTGATCCATCCTCTTCCTTCCTGAAACCACTTCTCTGTAATTTCTCCGATGCGGAGGAGGACGTTGAGCAATAATGGAGGGGGTGGGGGGGTGAGTGCCCTTCATGGGGTCTGACGTCATCTTACCATTGTACGTCCACGACTCGTCGGCGTCCATGTGCGTGGCCCCGGCACTCGGCCCTACACCAGGAAAGAAAGCGTGACCCAGCGTGCCCCCAGGACCATCGAAGGGGTAGCCGTCTCCATGGGATCCCTCCACAAAGCTGACCCGGAGATCAGCGTCACTGGCCCCAGCCTCGCTGAAGTGGAGGTCGCTCTCCCGGCTCCAGGCCTGCAGGGCGCTCTCGATCAGCACTCGTGTGGTATCTTGGGAGAGGGAAATCGGGAAGCTCTCCACCCTGAAAGAGAAGGTTCCAGGTGGATCAAGGGCCAAACCCTACAACCCTTCTCACCACCCATGAGTAGCCCTCCACTATGAGCAGTGCTGGTACGGTCACCACTGCCACCTCGAGCGCCTCCTACCTCCATGTCAGGTGCCTCTTCTGCCACACGGAGCCGCTCGGAGCGTAGCGTTTTCTCCGAAGCCTCTGGTGCCTGGAGGTCATGATGACGTCAGGAAGGGAGCAGCGTGGTCTCTGCATCATGGCAACGGTTTCACTATCTGCGGTAGAGAGCGCCATCACATCAGACAGAGTAACCTCATATGGAGGAGAGGAGGAGGACAGTGCTTACCCAAAACCCCCGTCTCCCTCAGGCCGGCAAATCTCTGCATGGTCTTCACGGCTTCCCTCAGTCCATCCAGAGTCTGCTGCTGCGCGGAGTACGGGTCCGGCGGTGGCAGGTAACCATAGCGCGTCAGCCAGTCCTGCGGGCAGCCAGAAACTCGTGAGAGGACACAGCGTCACCAAAAGATGGGAGAGGATCACAAAGAGGTGGTGGAGATACCGGAGAGGTGCATGATGGTGGAGGAGATACCAGAGAGGTGTATGATGGTGGTGGTGGAGATACCGGAGAGGTGAATGATGGCAGTGGTAGAGATACCGGAGAGGTGTATGATGGTGCTGGTGGAGAAACCACAGAGGTGCATGATGGTGGTGGAGGAGATATTGGAGAGGTGCATGATGGCGGTGGAGGAGATACTGGAGAGGTGCATGATGGTGGTGGTGGAGATACCAAAAAGGTGCATGATGGTGGTGGTGGAGATACCAGAGAGGTGTATGATGGTGGAGGAGATACCAGAGAGGTGCATGATGATGATACTGGTGGTGGTGGAGATACCAGAGAGGTGCATGATGGTGGTGGAGGAAATACTGGAGAGGTGCATGATGGTGGTGGAGGAAATAACGGAGAGGTGCATTATGTCGGTGGAGGAGATACTGGAGAGGTGCATGATGGTGGTGGAGGAGATACCAGAGAGGTGCATGATGGTGGAGGAGATACCAGAGAGGTGCATGATGGTGGTGGTGGAGATACCAGAGAGGTGTATGATGGTGGTGGTGGAGATACCGGAGAGGTGAATGATGGCAGTGGTAGAGATACCGGAGAGGTGTATGATGGTGCTGGTGGAGAAACCACAGAGGTGCATGATGGTGGTGGAGGAGATATTGGAGAGGTGAATGATGGCAGTGGTAGAGATACCGGAGAGGTGTATGATGGTGGTGGAGGAGATACCAGAGAGGTGCATGATGGTGGTGGTGGAGATATGGAGAGGTGCATGAGCATGAGGAGATACGGAGAGGTGCATGATGGTGGTGGTGGAGATACCTATGAGGTGCTTGTTGGTGGTGGTGGAGATACCAGAGAGGTGTATGATGGTGGAAGAGATACCAGAGAGGTGCATGATGGTGGAGGAGATACCAGAGAGGTGTATGATGGTGGAGGAGATACCAGAGAGGTGCATGATGGTGGTACTGGTGGAGATACCAGAGAGGTCTATGATGATGATACTGGTGGTGCTGGAGATACCAGAGAGGTGTATGATGGTGGTGGAGGAGATACCAGAGAGGTGTATGATGGTGGTAGAGATACTGGCGGTGGTGGAGATACCGGAGAGGTGCATGATGGTAGCGATACTGGTGGTGCTGGAGATACCAGAGAGGTGTATGATGGTGGTAGAGATACTGGCGGTGGTGGAGATACCGGAGAGGTGTATGATGGTGGTGATACTGGTGGTGCTGGAGATACCAGAGAGGTGCATGATGGTGGTAGAGATACTGGTGGTGCTGGAGATACCAGAGAGGTGCATGATGGTGGAGGAGATACCAGAGAGGTGTATGATGATGGAGGAGATACCAGAGAGGTGTATGATGGTGGAGGAGATACCAGAGAGGTGTATGATGGTGGAGGAGATACCAGAGAGGTGTATGATGGTGGAGGAGATACCAGAGAGGTGTATGATGGTGGAGTTTGATGGTGGAGGAGATACCAGAGAGGTGTATGATGGTGGAGGAGATACCAGAGAGGTGCATGATGGTGGAGGAGATACCAGAGAGGTGCATGATGGTGGAGGAGATACCAGAGAGGTGTATGATGGTGGAGGAGATACCAGAGAGGTGTATGATGGTGGAGAAGATAACAGAGAGGTGCATGATGGTGGAGGAGATACCAGAGAGGTGCATGATGGTGGAGGAGATACCAGAGAGGTGCATGATGGTGGAGGAGATACCAGAGAGGTGTATGATGGTGGTACTGGTGGAGATACCAGAGAGGTGCATGATGATGATACTGGTGGTGATGGAGATACTGGAGAGGTGCATGATGGTGGAGGAGATACCAGAGAGGTGCATGATGGTGGAGGAGATACCAGAGAGGTGTATGATGGTGGTACTGGTGGAGATACCAGAGAGGTCTATGATGATGATACTGGTGGTGCTGGAGATACCAGAGAGATGTATGATGGTGGTGATACTGGTGGTGCTGGAGATACCAGAGAGGTGTATGATGGTGGTAGAGATACTGGCGGTGGTGGAGATACCGGAGAGGTGCATGATGGTGGCGATACTGGTGGTGCTGGAGATACCAGAGAGGTGTATGATGGTGGTAGAGATACTGGCGGTGGTGGAGATACCGGAGAGGTGTATGATGGTGGAGGAGATACCAGAGAGGTGTATGATGGTGGAGGAGATACCAGAGAGGTGTATGATGGTGGAGGAGATACCAGAGAGGTGTATGATGGTGGAGGAGATACCAGAGAGGTGTATGATGGTGGAGGAGATACCAGAGAGGTGCATGATGGTGGAGGAGATACCAGAGAGGTGTATGATGGTGGTGGAGGAAATACTGGAGAGGTGCATGATGGCGGTGGAGGAGATACCGGAGAGGTGCATGATGGTGGTGGTGGAGATACCAGAGAGGTGCATGATGGTGGTGGTGGAGATACCAGAGAGGTGCATGATGGTGGTGGAGATACCAGAGAGGTGCATGATGGTGGAGGAGATACCAGAGAGGTGCATGATGGTAGAGGAGACACCAGAGAGGTGTATGATGGTGGAGGAGACACCAGAGAGGTGCATGATGGTGGAGGAGATACCAGAGAGGTGTATGATGGTGGAGGAGATACCAGAGAGGTGCATGATGGTGGAGGAGATACCAGAGAGGTGTATGATGGTGGAGGAGATACCAGAGAGGTGTATGATGGTGGAGGAGATACCAGAGAGGTGTATGATGATGGTGGAGGAGATACCAGAGAGGTGTATGATGGTGGAGGAGATACCAGAGAGGTGCATGATGGTGGAGGAGATACCAGAGAGGTGTATGATGATGGTGGAGGAGATACCAGAGAGGTGTATGATGATGGTGGAGGAGATACCAGAGAGGTGTATGATGATGGTGGAGGAGATACCAGAGAGGTGTATGATGATGGTGGAGGAGATACCAGAGAGATGTATGATGGTGGAGGAGATACCAGAGAGGTGCATGATGGTGGTGGAGATACCAGAGAGGTGTATGATGGTGGTGGTGGAGATACCAGAGAGGTGTATGATGGTGGTGGTGGAGATACCAGAGAGGTGTATGATGGTGGTGGTGGAGATACCAGAGAGGTGCATGATGGTGGTGGTGGAGATACCAGAGAGGTGCATGATGGTGGTGGTGGAGATACCAGAGAGGTGCATGATGGTGGTGGTGGAGATACCGGAGAGGTGCATGATGGTGGTGGAGGAAATACCGGAGAGGTGCATGATGGCGGTGGAGGAGATACCAAAGAGGTGCATGATGGCGGTGGAGGAGATACCAAAGAGGTGCATGATGGTGGTGGTGGAGATACCAGAGAGGTGCATGATGGTGGTGGTGGAGATACCAGAGAGGTGCATGATGGTGGTGGAGATACCAGAGAGGTGCATGATGGTGGAGGAGATACCAGAGAGGTGTATGATGGTAGAGGAGACACCAGAGAGGTGTATGATGGTGGAGGAGACACCAGAGAGGTGTATGATGGTGGAGGAGATACCAGAGAGGTGTATGATGGTGGAGGAGATACCAGAGAGGTGCATGATGGTGGAGGAGATACCAGAGAGGTGTATGATGGTGGTACTGGTGGAGATACCAGAGAGGTCTATGATGATGATACTGGTGGTGCTGGAGATACCAGAGAGGTGTATGATGGTAGTGATACCAGAGAGGTGTATGATGGTGGTAGAGATACTGGCGGTGGTGGAGATACCGGAGAGTTGCATGATGGTGGCGATACTGGTGGTGCTGGAGATACCAGAGAGGTGTATGATGGTAGTGATACCAGAGAGGTGTATGATGGTGGTAGAGATACTGGCGGTGGTGGAGATACCAGAGAGGTGCATGATGGTGGTAGAGATACTGGTGGTGCTGGAGATACCAGAGAGGTGCATGATGGTGGAGGAGATACCAGAGAGGTGCATGATGGTGGAGGAGATACCAGAGAGGTGCATGATGGTGGAGGAGATACCAGAGAGGTGCATGATGGTGGAGGAGATACCAGAGAGGTGTATGATGGTGGAGGAGATACCAGAGAGGTGTATGATGGTGGAGGAGATACCAGAGAGGTGTATGATGGTGGTAATACCAGAGAGGTGCATGATGGTGGAGGAGATACTGGAGAGGTGCATGATGGTGGTGGAGTAGAAGATATGAGTGGTGGTGGTTTGGTGGGGAGATACCAGAGAGGTGCATGATGGTGGTGGAGGAGATACCAGAGAGGTGCATGATGGTGGTGGAGGAGATACCAGAGAGGTGCATGATGGTGGTGATACTGGTGGTGCTGGAGATACCAGAGATGTGTATGATGATGGTGGTGATACTGGTGGTGGAGATACCAGAGAGGTGCATGATGGTGGTGATGATACTGGTGGTGGAGGAGATACCAGAGAGGTGTATGATGGTGGTGGTGCTGGAGATACCAGAGAGGTGTATGATGGTGGTGATACTGGTGGTGGAGGAGATACCAGAGAGGTGTATGATGGTGGTGATACTGGCGGTGGTGGAGATACCAGAGAGGTGTATGATGGTGGTGATACTGGTGGTGCTGGAGATACCAGAGAGGTGCATGATGGTGGTAGAGATGCTGCTGGTGCTGGAGATACCAGAGAGGTGTATGATGATGGAGGAGATACCAGAGAGGTGTATGATGGTGGTGGAGATATCGTAGAGGTGTATGATGGTGGTGGAGATATCGTAGAGGTGTATGATGGTGGTGGAGATACCAGAGAGGTGTATGATGGTGGAGGAGATACCAGAGAGGTGTATGATGGTGATACTGGTGGTGCTGGAGATACCAGAGAGGTGCATGATGGTGGAGGAGATACCAGAGAGGTGCATGATGGTGGAGGAGATACCAGAGAGGTGTATGATGGTGGAGGAGATACCAGAGAGGTGCATGATGGTGGTGGAGGAGATACCAGAGAGGTGTATGATGGTGGAGGAGATACCAGAGAGGTGTATGATGGTGGAGGAGATACCAGAGATGTGTATGATGGTGGTGGTGATACCAGAGTGTATGATGTGAGAGAACAGATGTGCAGAGTGGAGAATACGGGGTGTATGCGGTGGAGAAATATGGAGAGGTGCATATGGCGGTAGAGGAGTATGGAGAGGCTGATGGTGGTGGGGAGATACAGAGGGCATGATGTGGGTGAGATACCAGAGGTCATGATGTGGTGTGGAGATACAAGAGGTGCATGATGGTGGGGAAACCAGGATCATGATGGGGAGGGATACAGAGAGGTGCATGATGGGAGGGAACCAGAGAGTGTAGATGGTGGAGGAGACACAGGGGTGCTGATGGTGGAGGAATACCAGAGAGTGTATGATGGGGGGAGATACAGGAGGTGCATGTGTGGGGAGATACCAGAGAGGTGTTTGATGTGGAGGAGTACAGAGGTGTATGAGTGGAGGAGAACCAGAGAGGTGTTGGATGGTGGAGGAGACCAGAGAGGTTATATGGTGAGGAGACACCAGGAGGGTATGATGGTGGAGGATATACCAAGGTGTATGATGGGAGGAGAACCAGAGAGGTGTAGATGGTGGAGGGATACGAGAGGTTAGATGGTGGAGGAGTACCAGAGAGGTGTATGATGGTGGGAGATACCAAGAGTCATGATGGTGGAGGTACAGGGTGCTGATGTGGAGAGAACAGAGAGTGTATGAGATGGTGGAGGAGAACAGAGAGTGTATGAGATGGTGGAGGAGATACCAGAGAGGTGATGATGGTGGGAGATACAGAGAGTGATGAGGTGAGGAGATCCAGAGAGTGCAGATGGTGGTGAGATACCAGAGGTGTATGATGGTGGTGGAGGAGATACTAGAGAGCTGTATGATGGTTGGGGAGAACCAGAGAGGTGCATGAGGGGTGGTGAGTACCAGAGAGGTCATGTGTGTGGAGGAAATACCGAGAGTGCATGAGGCTGGAGAGATACCGGAGGTGCATGAGGGTGAGAGTACCAAAGAGGTGCATGTGGCGGGAGGGACCAAGAGGCATGATGGTGGTGTGGAGATGCCAGGAGGGCAGATGGTGGGTGGAGACCAAGAGGTGCATATGGTGGTGGAGATACAGAGAGTGCATGATGTGGAGGGAATACCAGAGAGTGTATGGGTAGGGAGACAGAGGTTATGATGGTGGAGGAGACACCAGAGAGGTGTAATGGTGAGGAGATACAGAGAGTTATGTGGGAGGAGTACCAGAGGTGAGTGGTGGAGAGATACAGAGAGGGTATGATGTGTATGGTGAGATACAGAGAGGTCTGAGATGAATGGTTGGTAGAACCGAAGGTGTATGTGGAGTGATAGAGAGTGTATATGGGTAGAGATACTGGCGGTGGGGAGTACGGAGAGTTGCGATGGTGGCGATATGGTGGTGCGGGTACCAGGAGGTATATGGTAGTGATACCAGGGTGTTGATGGGGTAGAGATATGGCGGTGGTGGTACAGAGAGGTGCATGATGGTGGTAGTCTGGGGTGCGGAGATACCAGAGGGTCATGATGGTGAGGAGAACCGAGGGGCATGTGGTGGGGAGATACCAGAGATGATGTGGTGGAGGAGTACGAGAGGTGTATGAGGGGGAGATACAGAGAGGTGTATGTGGTGGAGGAGTACCGGAGGTGATGATGGGGAGGAGATACCAGAGATGAGATGGGAGGAGTACCAAGAGGTGTATGTGGTGGAGGAGACCAGAGAGGTGTATGATGGTGGGTTTGTGGAGGAGGGATACAGGGGGTATATGGTGGTATGGGGAGAACCAGGAGGTCGAGTGGATACTGGGGGTGAAATACGGAGAGGTGCATGATGGTGGAGGAATCCAGAGGTGTAGATGGTAAGGAATACCAAGAGGTGTTAATGGTGGAGGAGATACCAGAGGTGCATGTGGTGAGGAGATACCAGGAGGTGATGATGGGGGAATACAGAGGTGCAGATGGTGGAGGGTACGAGAGGTGCAGATGGTGGAGGGTACCAGAGAGGTGCTGATGGTGGAGGAGATACAAGAGTGCATGGGTGGAGGAGATACAGAGGTGCATGATGGTGGAGGAGAACCAGAAGTCATGATGGGGAGGAGATCAGAGAGGTGTGATGGTGGTACTGGTGAATACCGAGAGGTATATGATGGTACTTTGTGCTGGAGATACCTGAGGTATATGATGTGGATATGTGGTCTGGGACGAAGTGTATGATGGGGAGAGATACGGCGGTGGTGGAGATACGGAGAGGTGCATGATGGGGCGATACGGTGGCTGGAGATACCAGAGGATATGATGTGGTATGGCGGAGAAACAAGAGGTTATGATGATGATCTGGTGTGCTGAGATACCAGAGTGTTGATGGTGGTGATACCAGGAGGGTAGAGGGGTGGAACTGGCGGTGGGAGATACGAGAGTTGCTGATGGTGGCGATATGGTGGTGCTGGAAACCAAGGGTGATGATGGTGGTATGGTGAGATACCAAGAGGTCTATGTGGGTCTGGTGGTGGAATACCGGAGAGGTGCAGATGGTGGAGGAGAACCAGAGTGTTGATGGTAGGATACAGGAGTGTATAATGGTGGAGGAGTACAGAGAGTTATGATGTAGAGGAGATACCAAAGTGCATGATGGTGGAGGAAACAGGAGGGCATGATGGTGGAGGAGATACGAGAGGTGCATATGGTGGAGGAGATAACGAGAGTGCTGATGGTGGGAGATAACAGAGAGGTGCATGAGGTGGAGGAGATCGAGAG
Organism: Phyllomedusa bahiana; assembly: GCA_025379985.1. Classification (NCBI taxonomy): domain Eukaryota; kingdom Metazoa; phylum Chordata; class Amphibia; order Anura; family Hylidae; genus Phyllomedusa; species Phyllomedusa bahiana. The sequence goes on along the minus strand of JAODAL010035534.1, from coordinate 15,969 downwards.
GTGTATGATGGTGGTACTGGTGGAGATACCAGAGAGGTATATGATGTTTAAATACGTTTGGTTTGGGATCCCATAGAGGTAAAAATGATGGGGTGATATGGTGGTGTGGTTAACCAAAGGGGTAGATGGTGGTAGAGATACTGGCGGTGGTGGAGATACCGGTGAGGTGCATGATGGTGGCGATACTGGTGGTGCTGGAGATACCAGAGAGGTATATGATGGTGGTAGAGATACTGGCGGTGGTGGAAATACCAGAGAGGTGCATGATGGTGGAGGAGATACCAGAGAGGTGTATGATGATGGAGGAGATACCAGAGAGGTGTATGATGGTGGAGGAGATACCAGAGAGGTGTATGATGGTGGAGGAGATACCAGAGAGGTGTATGATGGTGGAGTTTGATGGTGGAGGAGAAACCAGAGAGGTGTATGATGGTGATACTGGTGGTGCTGGTGGTGCTGGAGATACCAGAGAGGTGCATGATGGTGGAGGAGATACCAGAGAGGTGCATGATGGTGGAGGAGATACCAGAGAGGTGCATGATGGTGGAGGAGATACCAGAGAGGTGTATGATGGTGGAGGAGATACCAGAGAGGTGCATGATGGTGGAGGAGATACCAGAGAGGTGCATGATGGTGGAGGAGATACCAGAGAGGTGTATGATGGTGGTACTGGTGGAGATACCAGAGAGGTGCATGATGATGATACTGGTGGTGATCGAGATACTGGAGAGGTGTATGATGGTGGTAGAGATACTGGTGGTGGTGGAGATACCAGAGAGGTGTATGATGGCGATGGAGAAGATACCAGAGAGGTGCATGATGGTGGTGGAGAAGATACCAGAGAGGTGCATGATGGTGGTGATACTGGTGGCGGAGATACCAGAGAGGTGCATGATGGTGGTGGAGAAGATACCAGAGAGGTGCATGATGGTGATGATACTGGTGGTGGAGGAGATACCAGAGAGGTGCATGATGTTGGTGGTGCTGGAGATACCAGAGAGGTGCATTATGGTGGTGATACTGGTGGTGGAGGAGATACCGGAGAGGTGTATGATGGTGATAGAGATACTGGTGGTGCTTGAGATACCAGAGATGTGTAGGATGATGGTGATACTGGTGGTGGAGGAGATACCAGAGAGATGTATGATGGTGGTGATGATACTGGTGGTGGTGGAGATACCGGAAAGGTGTTTGATGATGGATGAGATACTGGTGGTGGTGGAGATACCAGAGAGGTGCATGATGATGATACTGGTGGTGGTGGAGATACCGGAGAGGTGTATGATGATGGATGAGATACTGGTGGTGGAGGAGATATCAGAGAGGTGTATGATGGTGGTAGAGATACTGGTGGATGAGATACCAGAGAGGTGCATGATGGTGGTGGAGGAGATACCAGAGAGGTGCATGATGGCGGTGGAGGAGATACCAGAGAGGTGCTTAAAGGGGGTTGGATCCTGGGGGGTGTAAATCCGGAGAGTGTAGGGGGTGGGGGTTTGATACTGGTGGTGGGGGTGCCTTTTTGGTAGAGGGGATGTTTTTGGTGGTGGAAAAAGTCCAGAGGTGTATGTTTTGGGTGGTGGGGATTACCAATGGGGGTGGGGGTTTTGGTTTGGGGGAAATGTCCGAAGGTGTTTGATGGTGGGGGAGTTTCCGAGAGGTTTATGAGGGTGGGGGAAGGTTATTCTAGAGGTTTATGATGGTGGGTTGGAAGGAATGGGTGTATAGGGTATGATGGTGGGGGAAAAAGTCCGGAAGGTGTTGATGGGGGGTGTTTTAATGGGGGTTTGGGGGATACGAGAGGTGTATTTTGGTGGTGGGTTTATTTTTTAAAAAGGGGTGTTTAAGGGGGGGTGGGTTTATTGGTTTGGGGGAAAAAGGTTTTTTGATGGTGGTGGGATAGGGGGTCGGAAAAAGGTGTCATGATGGGGGTTTGGGGTTTAGGGGTGGAGGGTTATAAGGGGGGGAAAAGTGTGAGGTGTTTATTGGTGGAGAATCCGGGGTTTAGAGGGGGAGGGGATAGGTGGGAGATACGAGAGGTGATGATGGTGGTGAGTTTACTGGGGGGGGAGGAGATACCGAGGGGGGTTTTAGATGGTGGTGAGTATTTTTGGGGGAAATTCGAAGAGGTTTATGATGGTGGAGAGTTTTACTGGTAAAAGGGGGAAAAAGGGGTATGTTGGGGGGGTTATAAATGTCCAGGGGTTATTGATATTTGGGTGGGGGAAAGATAGGGGTAGAGGGTTTATATGGTGGTGGAGTTTGGGAGGTGATGATGGGGTGGGGGAATTCCAAGGGGGTGGGTATGTTTGGGTGGTGGAAAAAGTCCGAAGGTTTAGGGGGTTTTTGGTGGTGGAGATACCTAGGGGGCCTGATGGGGTGGGGAGTTTCCTAGAGGTGTTATGGGGGGGAAAGGAGTCGAGAGGTGATGATGGTGGGGGAAGGGGGTGGGGGAAAAAGAGGTGTATGTTGGTGGTGGGGGGGGTTGGGTTAGGTTATGATGGGGTGGGGGAATCCGGAGGTGTATGATGGGGGTGGGGGAGGAGAGATGTTAAGTTTGGGTGGTGGAAAAGTATAGAGGGTGAGGGATGGTGGTGAACGGGTTTGGTGGGGAGTTATCAGGGGGTGTTTGGTGGGGAGATATGGTTAGGGGGAAAAATGAATGGTGGTGGGGGAGTCCGAGAGGTGAGGATGGGGGGGAAGAGTCCGAGAGGTGTTTTGATGGGGTGGGGAGTTTCTTAGAGGGGGTTTTGGGGATGGGGGGTTTGGAAAAGTCGGAAGGGTTTTGGGGGGAATGGTGGTGGGGGAGGTCCGGGGGGTGGTGTATAAACTGGTGGGGGAAAGGAAGGTCGTGAGGTGTATGAGGGGTGGGGAGTTTCCGGAGAGGTGTTTGATGGGGTGGGAGTTTCCGAGAGGTGTATGGGGTTTTGGTTTGGGTGGAAAAATTCGAAAGGGGGTTTTATGGGGGTGGGGAAGGTGTGGGGGGTTTTAGGGGTATGTGGTGGTGGAGATTGTAGGAGGTTTTTGGATGGTGGGGGTGTTTCTAGAGGTGAAAAGATGGTGTGGAAAATGTCGAAATGGTGTATGATGGTGGGGGAAGATTTTAAGGTGTATGATGGTGGTGATAATGGTGGTGGTGGAGATTTCCCATTAAAAGGGTGTATGATGGGGGGTGGAGTATCGTGGGGTTTTGTTTGATGGTGGTGGAGATATCGTAGAGGTGTATGATGGTGGGGGGAGATGTGTGAGGTGTTTGTTGGTGGTGGAGATTTGTAGGGGGTGTTGATGGTGGTGGAGATGTCTTAGAGGTGTATGATGGTGGTGGAGTTTCTTTGAGGTGTTTAGGGTTTGGGGGGTTATCGTAGAGGTGTTTGATGGTGGTGAGAAAATGGGGGTAGGAGATATCGTAAGGTTTTGAGGGGAAATTGGTGGAGGAGATTCGTGAGGTGTAGGGATGGTGGTGGAAAAGGTGTGGGGTTCGAGGGTGTATGATGGTGGGAGAATGGGGGGGGGAAAATTGTGGGTATAGGGTGTGGGTAAATGTCGTGAGGTGTTGATGGTGGTGGAGATTCTGGGGGTTTTTATGATGGTGGGGGAGATGTCGTTGGGTGTATGTTGGTGGTGGGATTTAAGGTTTGGGTGGGGGTAATTCGTAATTTTATGGTGGTGGATTTTAGATGTTTAAACCCCCCCCCCCCCCCCCCAATTTTTTTTAGATGGTGATGTATGATGGTGGGGGGAGATTTTGTAAGGTTTTATGATGGTGGTGGAGATTCGTAGAGGGTAGAAGTGGTGGAGATGGAAAAGAGGTGTTTTGGGTGGGGGAGATTCGTAGAGGTGTTTTGGGGGGAAACGGTGGTGGGGGAATTCGTAGGGGTGTATGAGGTGGGGAGTTTTGGTGTAGGGGGGTTGGGGGGGTGTAGAGGTGGTGGAGATGTTTTAGGGGGTTTTATGAGGTGGGGGAGAGGGTCGTAGAGGTGTTGATGGTGGGGGGATGTCGTGAGGTGTTTGAGGTGGTGGAGTTGTGAAAGGGGTGTTGAGGTGGGGGAAAGATGTAGTAGGGTGTATGAGGTGGGGGGAGATGTCGATAGGTGTTTGGGGTGGGGGAAGATTTTGTAAGGTGTATGATGGTGGTGGAGATATTGTAGAGGTGTATGATGGGGGGTTAAATTTTTCGTAGGGGGTTGTTGAGGGTTGGGGAGATGCGTAATTAAGTTTGGTGGTGGAGATGTCTTTAGGGTGTATGAGGGTTGGGGGGTTTATCTTTAATTTTTTTTTATTTTTTTTATAAAATTTTTTATAATTCTTAAATTTAATTTTTAATTTTCAAAATTATTTTTAATTTAATTATTTTTTTTTATTAATATTTTAATTTAATTTATATTTAATTTATTAATTATATATTAAAAAATTTTAAAAAAAATACCCCCCCCCCCCCCGTTTTTAAAATGATGGTGGGGAGTTTGTCGTGAGGTGTATGATGGGGGTGGGATGCCCGTGGGTGTTTTGGGGGGTTGGGGGATGATTGTGAGGGGGAAGATGGTGGTGGAGATGTCTTAGAGGTGTATGATGGTGGTGGAGGTTTTTCGAAAGGGGGTGTATGATGGTGGGGGTTTTTCTTTGGGTGTTTTTTGGTGGTGGAGATGTCGTGAGGTGTTTTTTATGATGGTGGTGGGGAGATTCGAAAAGGGGGTTAGGGTGGTGGGGGAGATGTCTTTAAAAGGTTTTATGAGGGTTTTTTTGGGAGATGTCGTAGAGGTGATGATGGGGGTTGGGGGGAAATGTCGTAGGGTGTTTGAGGGGGTGGGTTAATGGTGGTGGTGGAGATATCGTAGAGGTGTATGATGGTGGTGGAGATGTCGTAGAGGTGTATGATGGTGGTGGAGATGTCGTAGAGGTGTATGATGGTGGTGGAGATATCGTAGAGGTGTATGATGGTGGTGAAGATGTTTTGGGTTTTGTTGATGGTGGTGGAGATTTCGTAGAGGTGTTTGATGGTGGTGGGGGTTTCGTAAAAGGTGGTTAAGATGGTGGTGGAGATGTCGTAGAGGTGTATGGTGGTTGGGGGGGGGAGATTCTTTGAGGGGTATGATGGGGGTTTGGAGTTTTTCGTAGGGGTTATTGATTAAATGGGGGTTGGAGGGTCGTAGGGGGTGTTTTTTTTGGGGGTGGAGATGTCGTAGAGGTGTATGATGGTGGTGGAGATGTCGTAGAGGTGTATGATGGTGGTGGAGATGTCGTAGAGGTGTATGATGGTGGTGGAGATGTCGTAGAGGTGTATGATGGTGGTGGAGATGTCGTAGAGGTGTATGATGGTGGTGGAGATGTCGTAGAGGTGTATGATGGTGGTGATGATACTGGTGGTGGAGGAGATACCAGAGAGGTGTATGATGGTGGGGTGGATATTTTTTTGGAAAAGATATAGAGGGGAGTATGATGCGGGAGGGATGGGGGGCTGTATTTGGAAACCTGCGGGGTTTGTTGGTGCTTGTTTTTGCTGTTTGCTGGGGGTTTGTTGTGCTTTTTGCGGCGGGTTTGCCCCTTTTGCGGGCCGGGGATGGGGGTATTTGGGTTGGGTTTTTTCCCGGGGGGTTGGGGGGTAGTTGTGCTGCCGAGGATGGGGGTAGTTGTGCTGCCGAAGGGGGGGTTAGTTGGGTGGGGGAAGGGGGTATTGTGCTGGGAGGTGGGGGTAGTTGTCCCTCCCGAGGATGGGGGATTTGTGTCCCGGGGATGGGGGAGTTGCGGGTTAAGGGGGGATTTGGTGCGGGGAGGATGGGGGATTTGGTGCGGCTGAGGATGGGGGCATTTTGGTAAAGCTGGGGAGGGGGGCAGGGTGCGGTAAGGGGGGTTTTTTTTTGCAGCTGAGGATGGGGGCAGGGGTTGGCGGAGGTTGGGGGAATTTGGTGCGGGGAGGAGGGGGGCCCATTTGGTTCCCTGGGGGAGGAGGGGGGAAGTTTGGGCGGGATGGGGGCAGTTTTTCGGGGGAGGGGGGGGCATTTGGGCGGGAGGAGGGGGGATTTGGGCGGGGGGGAGGGGGCATTTGGTCGCGGAGGGGGGGGCAAGGGGGGCAGTTGGGGGGATGGGGCGTTGTCAGTGGGGATGGGGGCGTTGGGGAGGTGGGGGCTTTGGGGGGAGGGGGGGCAGTTGGGGGGGGATGGGGGGAGATGTGCGGTGGGGAGGGGGGGCGTTGGGGGGAGGGGGGCAGTTGGGGAGGTTGGGGGGGGCAGTTGGGTGGGGGATGGGGGCGTTGGAGGGAGGTTGGGGGAGTTGGCAGTGGGGATGGGGCAGTTGCTGAGGATGGGGGCAGGTTGCTGGGGAAAGGGGGCAGGGGGAGGATGGGGGGGTTCGGCGGGGTGGAGGATGGGGCGTTGTGAGGATGGGGGCAGTTGGAGGAGGGGGGCATTTGGGGGGTGGGGGCTTTGGCAGTGGAGGTGGGGGAGTTGGGGGAGGATGGGGGCAGTTGGGGAGGAGGGGGGAGTTGCTGAGGATGGGGGGAGTTGGGGAGGATGGGGGCAGTTGGGGAGGATGAGGGAGTTGGGGGGGGGGGGTTGGGGGGAGGGGGGCGTGGGGGGGGTTGGGGTGTTGGGGAGGATGGGGGCAGGGCCAGTGGAGGATGGGGGCGTGGGGGGTGGGGGGTGCGAGGATGGGGGCAGTGGGGGAGGATGGGGGCAGTTGGGGAGGAGGGGGGCAGTGGGGGGGGAGGGGGGGCGTTGGGTGGGGATGGGGGCATTTGGGCGGGGGGGATGGGGGCTTTGTGCAGTGGGGATGGGGGGTTGGGGGGTGGGGGCAGTTGGGGGGGGGGGGGCATTTGGGGGAGGTGGGGGCATTTGTGCGTGGGGGGATGGGGGGCATTTGGGCGGGGAGGAGGGGGGCTTTGGGGAATGGGGCAGTTGGGAGGATGGGGGCAGTTGTGCAGGGGAGGAGGGGGGTTGTGAGTGGGGATGGGGCCATTTGGGGGAGGGGGGGGCGTTGGGGAGGAGGGGGGCAGTTGGGGAGGATGGGGGCAGTGGGGGAGGAGGGGGGCAGTTGGGGAGGATGGGGGCTGTTGTGAGGGGGGGGAGGGGGGCAGTTGGGGAGGATGGGGGCCAGTGGAGGATGGGGGCAGTTGCGCAGTGGAGGATGGGGGCATTTTGCAGGATGGGGGCATTGGAGGTGGGGGCGTGGGGGGATGGGGCAGTTGGGGGGAGGTGGGGGCATTTGGGGCGGGAGGAGGGGGGGGCGTTGCGGGGAGGGGGGCGTTGGGGATGGGGGCAGTTGGGGAGGATGGGGCAGTTGCGGAGGATGGGGCAGTTGGGGGGGATGGGGGGAGTTGGGGAGGATGGGGGTAGTTGGGGAGGATGGGGGAGGGGGGAGGAGGGGGGTTTTGGGGGGAGGAGGGGGGCATTTGGGGGAGGTGGGGGGGGCAGTTGGGGTGGAGGGGGGCAGTGCGAGGAGGGGGGCGTGGGGGGATGGGGGCAGTTGTGCAGGGGAGGATGGGGGCAGTTGCTGAGGATGGGGGCAGTTGCTGAGGATGGGGGGATTGTGAGGTGGGGGAGTTGGGGAGGTGGGGGCATTTGCGAGTGGAGGATGGGGGGTTTATTTGGGGGAGGATGGGGGTTGGGGGGATGGGGAGTTGGGGAGGATGGGGGGGTTGGGGGGATGGGGGGTTGGGGGGAGGGGGGCGTTGGGGGGGATGGGGGCAGTTGCGCAGTGGAGGATTGGGGCTTGGGGGAGGAGGGGGGATTTTGGGGGAAGGATGGGGGCATTTGGGGGAGAGGGGGGGCAGTTGGGGGAGGATGGGGGCAGTCGGGGGGAGGATGGGGGGGCAGTTGTGCAGTGGAGGATGGGGGCAGTTGCGGAGGATGGGGGCAGTTGCGGAGGATGGGGTAGTTGGGGGGAGGTTGGGGTAGTTGGGGGGATGGGGAGTGGGGAGGTGGGGGCAGTTGGGGGAGGTGGGGGCGTTGGGGGGGAGGATGGGGGCAGTTGGGGAGGATGGGGTAGTTGGGGAGGATGGGGGCAGTTGGGGAGGATGGGGGCAGTTGGGGAGGATGGGGGCAGTTGGGGAGGATGGGGGCAGTTGTGCAGTGGAGGATGGGGGCAGTTGGGGAGGATGGGGGCAGTTGGGGAGGATGGGGGCAGTTGGGGAGGATGGGGGCAGTTGGGGAGGATGGGGGCAGTTGGGGAGGATGGGGGCAGTTGGGGAGGATGGGGGCAGTTGGGGAGGATGGGGGCAGTTGCTGAGGATGGGGGCAGTTGGGGAGGGGGGCCCCGTTGGGGGGGAGGGGGGGTTTGGGGGGGGTGGGGGGGTGTTGTGGGGGGGTGGGGGCGTTGGGGGGATGGGGTAGTTGGGGAGGATGGGGTAGTTGGGGAGGATGGGGTAGTTGGGGAGGATGGGGGCAGTTGGGGAGGAGGGGGTAGGTGGGGCGGAAGGGGGGGCATTTTTTTGGGGTGGTTGGGGGCTGTGGGGGAGGATGGGGGCAGTTGGGGAGGATGGGGGCAGTTGGGGAGGATGGGGGCAGTTGGGGAGGATGGGGGCAGTTGGGGAGGATGGGGGCAGTTGTGCAGTGGAGGATGGGGGCAGTTGTGCAGTGGAGGATGGGGGCAGTTGGGGAGGATGGGGGCAGTTGGGGAGGATGGGGGCAGTTGGGGAGGATGGGGGCAGTTGGGGAGGATGGGGGCAGTTGCGCAGTGGAGGATGGGGGCAGTTGCGGAGGATGGGGGCAGTTGGGGAGCATGGGGGGCCGTTGGGGAGCAGGGGGGCAGTTGTGGGGGGATGGGGCGTTGTGAGTGGGGAGGGGGGCAGTTGGGGAGGAGGGGGGTCAGTTTGGGGAGGATGGGGGCGTTGGGGGCAGTGGAGGTGGGGGCGTTTTGCGGAGGATGGGGGGCAGTTGGGGAGGATGGGGGCAGTTCCGGAGGATGGGGCGTTGGCGGGAGGAGGGGGGGCATTTGGGGGGGCAGTTGCGGAGGATGGGGGCAGTTGCGGAGGATGGGGGCAGTTGCGCAGTGGAGGATGGGGGCAGTTGCGGAGGATGGGGGCAGTTGCGGAGGATGGGGGCAGTTGCGGAGGATGGGGGCAGTTGGGCTGAGGAGGATGGGGGAGTTGGCGGGAGGTGGGGGAGTTGGGGTGGAGGAGGGGGGGAGTTGCGGGGAGGAGGGGGGGCAGTTGGATTTGGGGGATGGGGCAGTGGCAGTGGAGGATGGGGGGCGTTGGGAGGTTGGGGCATTTGCGGGGATGGGGGCATGGGGGAGGATGGGGGCAGTTGTGCAGTGGAGGAGGGGGGCAGTTGGGGAGGATGGGGGAAGTTGGGGAGGATGGGGGCATTTGGGGAGGAGGGGGCATTTTTGGGGGGGTGGGGCGTTGGCGTGGGGATGGGGGGTTGTTGGGGAGGATGGGGGAGGTGGGGGGGAGGGGGGTTGGGGGGGGGGGGGAGTTGGCGTGCGGGAGGGGGGCAGTTGGGGAGGAGGGGGGCAGTTGGGGAGGATGGGGGCAGTTGTGCAGTGGAGGATGGGGCAGTTGGATGGGGAGTTGGGGGGGGAATGGGGGCATTTGGGGGAGGATGGGGGAGTTGGGGGGTGGGGGCAGTTGTGCAGTTGCGGAGGATGGGGGCAGTTGTGCAGTTGCGGAGGATGGGGCAGGTCTTGCGGGGATGGGGGCAGTTGCGGGGGGGAGGGGGGAGTTGGAGTTGGGGGGGGGGGGGAGTTGGGGAGGATGGGGGCAGTTGGGGAGGGGGGGGGGGGGGTTGGGGAGGGGGGGGGCAGTTGGGGGGGGATGGGGCAGTTGGGGGGTGGGGGCATTTTGGGGGGAGGGGGGGCAGTTGGGGGAGGAGGGGGGCCCTTTTGGCAGTGGAGGATGGGGCAGTGCCGTGGAGGATGGGGGCAGTGCGAGTGGAGGAGGGGGGGTGGGGGGGTGGGGCGTGGGGGAAGGGGGCAGGGGGGAGGATGGGGGCAGTGGCAGTGTGGGGTGGGGGCGGGGGGGTCGGGGGCATTTGGGAGGTGGGGGCTTTTGGGGGGGGGGCTTTGGGGATGGGGGCAGTTGGGGGGGATGGGGAGTTGGGGGGGGGGGGGAAAGATTTGGGGAGGATGGGGGGCATTTGGGGGGAGGTGGGGGGGCATTTGGCGGGGAGGTGGGGGCAGTTGGGGGAGGTGGGGGGCTGTGGGGAGGGGGTTTGGGGGCAGTTGAGCAGTGGAGGATGGGGGCAGTGGGGATGGGGATGGGGGCGTGGGGGGGGGGGGGAGGGGGGGTGGGGCGGGGCTTTTGGGGGCAGTGGAGGATGGGGGCAGTTGCGCAGTGGAGGATGGGGGCAGTCGCGCAGTGGAGGATGGGGGCAGCAGTGGAGGATGGGGGCAGTCGGGGAGGATGGGGGCAGTCGCGCAGTGGAGGATGGGGGCAGTCGCGCAGTGGAGGATGGGGCAGCGGCGTGGGGAGGGGGGCGTGCGAGTGGGGTGGGGGCAGTGCGCATGGGGGATGGGGGGTCGCGCGTGCGAGGAGGGGGGCGTGGGGGGAGGATGGGGGCAGTTGGGGAGGATGGGGGCAGTCGCGCAGTGGAGGATGGGGGCAGTCGCGCAGTGGAGGATGGGGGCAGTCGCGCAGTGGAGGATGGGGGCAGTCGCGCAGTGGAGGATGGGGGCAGTCGCGCAGTGGAGGATGGGGGCAGTCGCGCAGTGGAGGATGGGGGCCGTCGCGGAGTGGAGGGTGGGGGCAGTCGCGCAGGGAGGATGGGGGCAGTCGCGCAGTGGAGGATGGGGGGTCGCGAGTGGGGAGGGGGGGCAGTGCGGGGAGGAGGGGGGGCATGGGGGGAGGAGGGGGGCAGTCGCGCAGTGGAGGAGGGGGGCAGTCGCGCAGTGGAGGATGGGGGCAGTTGCGCAGTGGAGGATGGGGGCATTTTGGGGGAGGAGGGGGGAGTGGGGAGGATGGGGGAGTTGGGGGAGGATGGGGGGGGGGGGGGTGGGGGCAGTGGGGGGATGGGGGCAAGGGGGGGGCCATTTGGGGGGGATGGGGGCATTTGGCGGGGGGGTTGGGGGGGGGGAGGGGGGCGGGGGGGGGGGGGGGGTTTTGGGGGGGGGAAGGGGGGGGCAGTGGGGGGGGGGGGGGGGGGGGGGTGTTGGGGGGCGGGGGGGCGGTGGGGGGGGGGGGCGGGGGGGGGTGGGGGGGGGGGGGGGGGGGGGGGGGGGGGGGGGGGGGGGGGGGGGGGGGGGGGGGCCGGGTTGGGGGGGGGGGGGGGGGGGAGAAGGGGGGGGGGGGGGGCGGGGGGGGGGGGGGGCCTTTGGCGGGGGGGGGGCAGTTTTTTGGGGGGGGGGGGCCCCGGGGGGGGGGGGGGGGCCCTTGGGGGGGGGGGGGGGGGGGGGCCCCCCGCGGGGGGGGGTGGGGGGTGGTTTTGGGAGTGGGGCGGGGGGGGGGGGTTTTTGGGGGTTTTTGGGGAACCCCGGGGGGGTTCCCCGGGGGGGGGGGCCCCCAAAACCCCGGGGGGGGGGGGGTTTTGGGGGCCCAAAAACCCCCCTGGGGGGGGGCCCCCCGGGGGGGGCCCCCTTCCCCCCGGGGGGGCCCCCCCCCGGGGCCCCCCGGGGGGCGGTGGGGGGCCCCGGGCCCCCCCCCAAAAACCCAAAGGGGAAAGGGGGGGGTTTTTTTTTTTCCCCCTTTTTTTTAAAACCCCTTTGGGGGGGGGGCCTTTTTTTAAACCCCCCTTTTTTTTCCCCGGCCCCCCCCCCCCCGGGAACCCCCCCCCCGGGGGGCCCCCTTTTTTGGGGGGGGGGGCGCCCGGGGGAGGAGGGGGGGCATGGCATGGGGGAGGGGGGCGTTGGGGGGGGTGGGGGAGGTTGGGGGAGGGGTGGGGGGGGCATTGTGGTGGAGGATGGGGCTTGTGAGGTGGAGGATGGGGCAGTTGTGCAGGGGAGGATGGGGGCAGTTGGGCGGAGGATGGGGCAGTCGCGGAGGATGGGGGCAGTCGCGGAGGATGGGGGCAGTCGCGGAGGATGGGGCAGTCGCGGAGGATGGGGGTGGGGGCAGTTGCGCAGTGGAGGATGGGGGCAGTTGGGGAGGATGGGGGCAGTTGGGGAGGATGGGGGCAGTTGGGGAGGATGGGGGCAGTTGTGCAGTGGAGGATGGGGGCAGTTGGGGAGGATGGGGGCAGTTGTGCAGTGGAGGATGGGGGCAGTTGGGGAGGATGGGGGCAGTTGTGCAGTGGAGGATGGGGGCAGTTGGGGAGGATGGGGTAGTTGGGGAGGATGGGGTAGTTGGGGAGGATGGGGGCAGTTGGGGAGGATGGGGGCAGTTGGGGAGGATGGGGGCAGTCGTTCTGCAGCTCCTGGGGCCGCGCCCCGGGCTCCGTCCTTACCACTCCGGTGCTGACGTCCCTGGCGCTGGGGCTGCTCCCGGCTCCGGCCACACACAGCCCGAGGAGCCAAGCGACCATCATCGTGCAGTCACCGGCCGCTCCCCGCGCTGCGACCCCGGTGCGACTCCCGTGCGACAGCGGCCGCTCTCCTTCAGCACCGCCAGGCCCCGCCCCCGACACACCCTCCCCCGCCCCGATGGCGAGATGCGGGGCTGCTCAGCGGGTATCCACTCCTGGTGTATCTAATCCCATCCTGTGTGATACTGTCTGCAGAGCTGTGTATCTAATCCCATCCTGTGTGATACTGTCTGCTGAGCCGTGTATCTAATCCATCCTGTGTGATACCGTCACTGAGCTGCTGTATCTAATCCATCCTGTGTAATACTGTCTGCTGAGCGTGTATCTAACCTATCCTGTGTGATACTGTCTGCTAGCCGTGTATCTAATCCTATCCTGTGGGGATACTGTCGCTGAGCCGTGTATCTAATCCTGCTGTGTGATACTGTCTGCAGAGCTGTGTATCCAATCATATCCTGTGTGATACTGTCTGCTGAGCTGTGTATCTAATCCTATCTTGTGTGATACTGTCTGCTGAGCTGTGTATCTAATCCTATCCTGTGTGATACCGTTGAGGCTGAGCTGTGTATCTAATCCTATCGTGTGTGATACCGCTGCTGATGCTGTGTATCTAATCCTATCCTGTGTGATACTTCTGCTGAGCTGTGTATCTAATCCATCCTGTGTGATACGTCTGCTGAGCTGTGATCTAATCCTGTCTGTGTGATACCTCCTGCTGAGCGGTGTATCTAATCCTGTTCTGTGTGATACCTCCTGCTGAGCCGTGTATCAAATCCTGTCATGTGTGATACCGTCTGCTAAGGGCCATGTATCTAATCCTATCCTGTGTGATATGTCTGCTGAGCTGTGTATCTAATCCTATCCTGTGTGATACTGTCTGCTAGCCGTGTATCTAATCCTATCCTGTGTGATACGTCTGCTGAGCTTGTATCTAATCCTTTTCTGTGTGATATTTGTCTGCTGAGCGTGTATCTAATCCTATCTGTGTATACTGTCTGCTGACCTGTTCTAATCCATCCTGAGTGAACGTCTGCGGGTGTTATCTAATCCTATCTGTGTGATACGTCTGCTGAGCTGTGTATCTAATCCTAATCCATGTGTGATACCATCGGCTGAGCTGTGTATCCAATCCTATCCTGTGTGATACCCTCTGCTGAGCTGTGTATCCAATCCTATCCTGTGTGATACCGTCTGCTGAGCTGTGTATCTAATTGCTATCCTGTGTGATACTGTCTGCGAGCTGTGATCTAATCCTTATCCTGTGTGATACCCTCTTGTGAGCTGTGTATCTAATCGTATCCTGTGTGATACCGTCTGCTGACTGTGTATCTAATCCTATCCTGTGTGATACGTCTGCTGAGCTGTGTATCTAATCCTATCCTGGGGTGATACCGTTGCTGAGCTGTGTATCTAATCCTATCCTGTGTGATACCCTCTGCTGAGCTGTGTATCTAATCCTATCCTGTGTGATACCTGCTGAGCTGTGTATCTAATGCATCTTGTTGATACCGTCTGCTGAGCTGTGTATCTAATCCTATCCTGTGTGATACCGTCTGCTGAGCTGTGTATCTATTCCTATCCTGTGTGTTTACCGTTGCTGAGCTGTGTATCTAACCCTATCCGTGTGATACCGTCTGCTGAGCTGTGTACAATCCTACCCTGGGATACCGTCTCAGGTTTTGGTGTAGTGTTTCCTCGGGTCAGCTGTCTTGGTGTGGGGTGTTTCCTAGGTCGGTGATGGTCTTGGTTGTTAGGTTTTTCCTCAGGTCTGCTGGTCTTGGGTAGGTTTCCTCGGGTTCTGCTGGTCTTGGTGAAAGGTCCTTCCTCAGTTCTGCTGGTCTTGGTGTAGGTCCTTCCTCAGGTTGATGGTCTTGGTGTGGTCCTTCCCAGGTCTGCTGGTCTTGGTGTAGGGTTTTCCTCAGGTCTTCTGGTCGGGTGTAGGTGTTTCCTCAGGTCTGCTGGTCTTGGTGTAGGTCCTTCCTCAGGTCTGCTGGTCTTGGTGTAGGTGTTTCCTCAGGTCTGCTGGTCTTGGTGTAGGTGTTTCCTCAGGTCTGCTGGTCTTGGTGTAGGTGTTTCCTCAGGTCTGCTGGTCTTGGTGTAGGTGTTTCCTCAGGTCTGCTGGTCTTGGTGTAGGTGTTTCCTCAGGTCTGCTGGTCTTGGTGTAGGTGTTTCCTCAGGTCTGCTGGTCTTGGTGTAGGTGTTTCCTCAGGTCTGCTGGTCTTGGTGTAGTTCTTTCCTCATGTCGGCTGGTCTTGGTGGAGGTGTCCTCTCAGGTCTGCTGGTCTTGGTGTAGGTGTTTCCTCAGGTCTGCTGGTCTTGGTTTTAGGTTTTCCTCAGGTCTGCTGGTCTTGGTGTAGGTTCCTTCCTCAGGTCTGCTGGTCTTGGTGTAGGTCCTTCCTCAGTTCTGCTGGTCTTGGTGTAGGTCTTCCTCAGGTCTGCTGGTCTTGGTGTAGGTGTTTCCTCAGGTCTGCTGGTCTTGGTGTAGGTGTTTCCTCAGGTCTGCTGGTCTTGGTGTAGGTGTTTCCTCAGGTCTGCTGGTCTTGGTGTAGGTCCTTCCTCAGGTCTGCTGGTCTTGGTGTAGGTCCTTCCTCAGGTCTGCTGGTCTTGGTGTAGGTCCTTCCTCAGGTCTGCTGGTCTTGGTGTAGGTGTTTCCTCAGGTTTCCCTGGTCTTGGTGTAGGTCCTTCCTCAGGTCTGCTGGTCTTGGTGTAGGTCCTTCCTCAGGTCTGCTGGTCTTGGTGTAGGTCCTTCCTCAGGTCTGTTGGTCTTGGTGTAGGTCCTTCCTCAGGTCTGCTGGTCTTGGTGTAGGTCCTTCCTCAGGTCTGTTGGTCTTGGTGTAGGTCCTTCCTCAGGTCTGTTGGTCTTGGTGTAGGTCCTTCCTCAGGTCTGCTGGTCTTGGTGTAGGTCCTTCCTCAGGTCTGCAGGGCGCGCGGTGAGTGATACATTGTTGCAGGGGAGGGTTGCGCTCGTCACAATGTTGCAATGTCTCGGTCTTTGATGCAGTTGGGGGGGGATCCTCGCTGCTCCGCTTTGGATGATGTCACCGGGGGCAGATTTCTGTCATTAACCCCCTGACCCCCAGGTCCCCACATGAAAGCTCCGGGGCTGAGAGTCTTCCCACGGATCCGGCCCGGGCCTGCGGTTCTCAGGGGCAGATGACAATGGGGGATTGTGCAGAGTGTCAGCTCTTCTGCCCACACAGGCCCAGCCCAGGGGGGAGAGCAGGCGGCGAGAGGCCGAAGCTTCCTGGACACCGGCATCAATAATGTATGAACGGAGACAAGACATCATCCAGAAGCAGAGGGGAGGCCTGACCCTGACGGATGCACGTATATACTGTATACACCTCATACATGCACATATATACTGTATACACCTCATACACAGACATATATACTGTATACACCCCCATACACGCACATATATACTGTATACACCTCATACACGCACATATATACTGTATACAAACCCCATACACGCACATATTTACCCCCAAAAGGCACATTATTAGGTATACACCTCATACAGGACAAATGCTAATTAACCCCCCATAAAAACCATAATATGTATACACCCCATAAA
>JAODAL010035533.1:0-42837 GCA_025379985.1 Phyllomedusa bahiana | reverse complement strand
GGCACCCGACCCTGGTGGGCGCCCGGGGGGGCGGCCACGGGTGCGCCCGCGGCCCGCGGGCCGAGGAGCGGAGGGTACCGTGACAATATGTGTCAGGGTTGCTGCCATTTATGTTGGATGTAAGGATGTAAGGAGCGCTATTTTTTCCAGGGTGCTATTAAGAATTTCATTGTAATATTTGGCAGCTGTATTGGGATGGGAGAGGAAGATCCTGGGGATAGTAATGACTGTAGGTTACCCATAGGTTGCTGACTGGTAATGGCAGATAAATTTATATATTTGCAATACCTAGGAGTGTCCTGAGAAGGACAAGAATTTCTGAAAGTGAAGGGATGAAAATTGCGGTCAGAAAGGGGAGTGGAAAGTTGTTAAAGTAAAAAAAAAAAAAAAAATGAACAAAAGCAGAAGAATACCAGATCACGTTAACGCGTATCTCTGAGTGTGAAAATTGGCAAAATGTGAAAAGCAGGGAGGAGGTTAAAGATAGAACCATGAGGCCAATTAGGAGACTGGGTTGTAAATGTTCAAGGAACTTCAGTCTGACTCCTAGAATTAACTCCGCTGGTGGGCCCTAGGCACCCCATTCCAACACTGACCTTCATTTTCTTTGGAAAATATGTCAATATATGTATACTACTTGCACTTAGTGTGGTTTTGTAGCTTGTTCCAGTTATTCTCCTTAAACGTTATGTTGCAGTCTTTATGAATGCTGTTACATAACACTTAAAAATATAATCCTTTTGGAACAGAGTGAAACTATCTTAGGCACTCCGAAGATTGATGCGAGTGTGTAGGCAGCACATTCCCTAAACGCACCATGAAAGAACATGATAGGCTACTTAGTAAACTGACGTCTATTCAGGCATACTTTGTCCTCTGGAAAGTGTGCTGTTGCACTCATCACCTCTCAAGAAGTAGGAATCAGACTAGAGAATAATTCAATACTATTTCTCTGGTCAGATGTAAAAAAGAACAGACAACTATTGGTCCCTCTGGACTTACATGAATCCAAATGTCCCGTGTTAGGATTATTCCAGAAGAGCTGACCTACAGCTGTGCTGTTCAGACTTTATTGGAAATAGGATTGCTTGTATAAATAAAAATTACAGATGGAGAGAATGTATTACATTTTGTGGTATTCTGACAAAACTTTGCCAATGATTCATATATTATGGGTGGGTGATGCAGAAGACTTGTTACCAAGTCATGCTGTTCATTGCAATCACACATATCCTGTAAGAACGATAATAAAGTAAATATATATATATATTATATATATATATATATATATATATATATATATTATACCACTGTCTCCCTTACAAACAGATTATTAATTATTTTATGCCAAACACTATAGTCAAATAAAATTACAAACACCATTATTGAGAAAGCAGGCTTGCGGCCTAGGAGATACAGCGGCACAGGAGGCATGTACCTACGGGGGTTATATACCTTGAGGGGCTGTGTACTTACGGGGCTATATACCCAGAGGGGACTGTGTACTTAAGGGGACTATATACCTAGAGGGGGCAGTGTATCTATGGGGGCTTTATACCTCACGGGGGCTGTGTACCACAGGGGGCTATATACCTAGAGAGGGTTGTCTATCTTCCTACATGGGGCTGCGTACCTACCTTCAGGGGCCTATAGAACTACAGGGGGATGTATATCTACTTACAGGAGGCTATATACCAACAGGGGGCTGTGTACCTACCTACAAGGAGCTATATATCTACCAGGGGCTATGTACATACCTATAGCAGCTGTGTTTTTACCTACAGGAGGCTGTATATGCAGGGGGCTGTATACCTACATAAAGTGGGCTGTGTATCTCACTACAAGAGGCATATATACCTACCTATCTACAGATGACTGTATACCTGTAAGTTAATGGATATCAGGGGTTATGTTGCTTCTGTGTTGGATCAGTGCTGTAGTCACTGTGAAGGGACCTAAGCTGATGTTTGACCACTGTTTGGTCTCTATATGGCGGTGTTGTAGGTTATACCTGAGCTGGTGTCTGACCACTATGTGGTCTCTATATGGTGGTGTTATAGGTTATACCTGAGCTGGTGTCTGACCACTATGTGGTCTCTATATGGTGGTGTTATAGGTTATACCTGAGCTGGTGTCTGACCTCTATGTGGTCTCTATATGGAGGTATTGTAGGTTATACCTGAGCTGGTGTCTGACCACTATTTGGTCACTATATGGCGGTGTTGTATGTTATACCTGAGCTGCTGTCTGACCACAATTTGGTCTCTATATGGTGGTGTTATAGGTTATACCTGAGCTGGTCTCTGACCACTACGTGGTCTCTATATGGCAGTGTTGTAGGTTATACCTGAGCTAGTGTCTGACCACTATTTGGTCTCTATATGGTGGTGTTATAGGTTATACCTGAGCTGCTGTCTGACCACTATGTGGTCTCTATATGGTGATATTGTGGGTTATACCTGAGCTGGTGTCTGACCTCTGTGTGGTCTCTATATGGTGGTGTTGTAGGTTATACCTGAGCTGGTGTCTGACCACTATGTGGTCTCTATATGGTGGTGTTGTAGGTTATACCTGAGCTGGTGTCTGACCACTATGTGGTCTCTATATGGTGGTGTTATAGGTTATACCTGAGCTGGTGTCTGACCTCTATGTGGTCTCTATATGGCGGTATTGTAGGTTATACCTGAGCTGGTGTCTGACCACTATTTGGTCTCTATATGGCGGTGTTGTAGGTTATACCTGAGCTGGTGTCTGACCACTATTTGGTCTCTATATGGTGGTGTTATTGGTTATACCTGAGCTGGTGTCTGACCACTACGTGGTCTCTATATGGCAGTGTTGTAGGTTATACCTGAGCTAGTGTCTGACCACTATTTGGTCTCTATATGGTGGTGTTATATGTTATACCTGAGCTGCTTTCTGACCACTATGTGGTCTCTATATGGTGTTTTTGTGGGTTATTCCTGAGCTGGTGTCTGACCTCTGTTTGGTCTCTATATGGTGGTGTTGTAGGTTATACCTGAGCTGGTGTCTGACCTCTATGTGGTCTCTATATGGTGGTGTTGTAGGTTATACCTGAGCTGGTGTCTGTGACCACTTGTGGTCTCTGTATGGTGGTGTTATAGGTTATACCTGAGCTGGTGTCTGACCTCTATGTGGTCTCTATATGGTGGTGTTATAGGTTATACCTGAGCTGGTGTCTGACCTCTATGTGGTCTCTATATGGAGGTATTGTAGGTTATACCTGAGCTGGTGTCTGACCACTATTTGGTCTCTATATGGCGGTGTTGTAGGTTATACCTGAGCTGCTGTCTGACCACTATTTGGTCTCTATATGGTGGTGTTAGGTTATACCTGAGCTGGTGTCTGACCACTACGTGGTCTCTATATGGCAGTGTTGTAGGTTATACCTGAGCTAGTGTCTGACCACTATTTGGTCTCTATATGGTGGTGTTATAGGTTATACCTGAGCTGCTGTCTGACCACTATGTGGTCTCTATATGGTGATATTGTGGGTTATACCTGAGCTGGTGTCTGACCACTATGTGGTCTTTATATGGCGGTGTTGTAGGTTAAACGTTTGTTATCGATAATGTATATATATTTGTTCCTGTGAATGGTTATGTTGGTTGGGGGGCCCAGTGCACAGCTCTGCCCAAGGGCCCATATTGATGTTAAGATGGGCCTGTCAGTATGAAACCCCAGTGTGCCTGTACCTGTCAATACATCAATGCCAGGAGGCAAGCCACTGATAATAACAGATACTACACTTCATCTTTTTATGGTGTTCCCTCTTCGGTAAATATGGTGTGTTATCTGTATTCTGCAGGTTGATACGATTCTGGCAATACCAAATATGTAGGGTTTGCTTTATGCTATAGTACAGTAAAAAAATTAAAACATTTTCTACTTTTGTAATTTGCGTTGCAGCACCATTTTATGCAACCAATAACTTTTTTTTTTCTTTGACCTTGAACGGGGGGGGTGTTTTTTTCAGGTAAGTGTATTTTTTTTTTGTTACCTTTTTGGGATTGTTTTTTGCGACTTTTTTTCCAAATTTTTGGGGGAATGAAAAAATGACAAAAAAATTTGAAATTTTGGGGTTTTGAAATTTTTTTCCTAGGCGTTCTTTTTGGGGGATAAATAGTTTTTTTTTTAATAGTTTGGATGTGAAAACCCAATTTTGTACTTTTTTATTTTAAAAATTTTTTTTTCTGAAAAAATGGAAAATTTTTAAACCTTTTAATTTTTAATTTTTTTTACATTTCTAAATTTTTCTTTTCACTTGTACTTGACCAATAGGGGGTGCGATTGTTTGCACACCTTTCTGCATTGTATAAACAATGCAGAAGGGTGAACAAAATCTTTTTAACCACTTCCTTCTGGGTTTCCCACCACCATGTTTAACCCATTGTCACCCCCCGTGAATAAAAAAACGTTTTTTATTCATTTGTCATGGGGGGCCCTAAAGGGTTAACAGAAGGGAAGGAGCTGTTTTTATTCCTCTTTACTGGGGCTTTCGCTGCAATTAGCAGCCAGCACCCGTCACCCATTTAGCGGGCCTGGGGACAATCTGTACTACCCCCTTACTGCCTATACTACATTTACATTGTTTTTTTTTGTTTTATTTAAATGTTATACTGTAGTTTATAAAGGGGATGTGCAACAAATTACATTTATCCCCTATCTACAGGAGGGTATAAATGTCTGTTCATTGGGGGTTAACTGGGATGTCAAAATTGCTAAAACTGGGATCCCCCCAAAACCTGTCACTTCTCGCTCGGCAGGAGTGGTTTTTATTCCAACTTGTTTAAAGGGGGTATTTGCTGCTCTATACAAAGTATTTGGAACCAACAGATAGTCGAAAACAGTGTTTTAGCGACTGGTGGGGGTCCCATATTTTATGTTAGTGGGCCCAGCAGGGGGCTGCAATAAAAACATTTATTCTTCCCTGTACGTCAATCCCGATGTAATAGGCTTACTTGCAAAAAGGTTAGCTAAAGGGAAAAATTTCACGTTTTGGTTTCCAGGGACAAAAAAGGGGCAAATTTTTAATATTTTTATAAGCCAAGGGAAAAAATGGGAATCTGTGCCCCTGGTTTGGGGTTTAAAATCCCTTCACATTGCAAATTTTATGAGTCGTTTTAATTTTTGAGAGGGGCAATCTAATAGGGGGTTTACATTTTTTCCTTCAGTTTATTTGAATATATTTAAATTTCAGTGGAGCAGCCATGGCATATGAATTTCCACACGCTTACATGGTGCCTCTCCCTAATGAGGAATATTACCCTCTTTGAGCTACAGCTAGAGCAATGGACCCATTCAACCAGTATTCTACTCCTGCATGATGGGGATAAGCCCCAAAAAAAACTGAATAAATGAGTTATAGTTCAAGGGCCTAAAAACAAAGTACTTGAGGAAACTTCATCTTTAAATGGTGCGTGTCCTAGAATTATTTCCTTGAGCTTAATTGAATATATTTAAGTTTCAGTGGAGCGACCACAGCATATTGTTTCGTCTGTTTCTGGTAATATGCTTTTTATTTTTGGGATAGAATAGAACTAGAACCTGACGAAACATAACCACAACTTTACCATGTTTGACCTGGTAACCCTTTTGGTGTTTGCGATTAATTTGTATTCACTATATCATCGCAAATTTCTCCTCCCAATGGAATCCCACCTTCCCGTAAAGGAACAAAACAAGTCCCTTTTCATGATACTTGTCCACTTGTACTGTATTGGTCTTCTAAGACCTTATTGTGTTTGAGCCTGAATACATTATAGTGTCATGCTTATATTTGTCCACTCCTTTTTATGTCTTTCTCCTCCCTTTCCTCCCATTCTCCACCCTAATAATTTCCGCTCTTATTTGACTATTAATGTTTTAAAAATGCAAATAAAAACAGTGGTAAAAAAAACACAGACAAGAAGTGAGAAAATGAATTTCACCCAACTTTAAAAGTGTTAGAAGCAAAATGTAGGTCTAATGAAGGACACGTGTTAGAAACAGATGTCTTCATGTGTGAGTTTAAGATGTAGGAAGTATACTGTAACCCTGCTTCATATCATAAGTAAACCGCGGAAGATTAATTAGAGGTGGTTCAACACACCTGTCTCTTACAATCAGTACATTGAGTCAATGGAAATGACAACATATTTCACACTTTATTGGTGACAATAATAGACTGTAGCAAAATTCATGACTATCTATTCTTAAAATAAGTAACACTTCAGCACAAATATTAAGGTGCTCAGATATTGCTCTAACACAAGTACAACAAGAGTATGTGTAAAATGTATTCCATAGTTCCATATATTATCTACAGAATCATCAAAAAAAGAAAGTACACTCCCATAAAATTCTATGATTTTACATATCAGGAAAATATAAAAAAAATTGGTCCTAAAGAGGTCTAAAATTAGGTAAATACAACCTAAGATGAACAACAACATGATAAATTATACAGTATCATTACTTATTTAACAAAGACTAAGCCAAAATGTAGAAGTAGCATGTGAATATTAAGTCCACCAATCGACTACTAAAGGAATTTAGAGGGTAAGTAACAGCTAGGTGCTACTGAAATGCCCTTGATTAACTGATCAGCATGTTTGACCACTTTTGTAAAGGGAGAGGTTTTAGCAGTTTGCTGGTCTGGAGCATTCATGTGTGTATTAACGCTATGCCAAGAAGGAAAGACATCAGCAATGATCTTAGAGAAGCACTTGTTGCTATCCATCAATTTGGAAAGTGTTTAAGGCCATTTTCAAACAACCTGAAATCCATTATTCTACAGTGTGAAAGATTATTCCATAAGTGGAAAACAGTTGACAATCTTCCCAGATGTGAATGACCCAGAATATTCACCTCAAGGTGAGAACATGAAATGCTCAGAGAAATTTCACAAAACCCAAGAGCCATATCTCATACTCTACAGGCCTCAGTTAGCATGCTAAAAGTTTAAGTTAATGACAGTATAGTTAGCAAAACATTGGTTTGTTTGGAAGGATTGCCAGAAAAATGCAGCTTCTTTATAAAAAGAACATAGCAGCTCAGCTTAAGTCTACAAAGCTGCATCTGAACAAATTACAAGACTTCAGGAACCATGTTCTTTAGATAGACAAAACCAACGCAAGATGTATGCCCATAATCCACAACACCACATCTGGAGAAAACTAAAGACAGTATTTCAGTTCAAACACCTGATATTAATGTCAAGCATGGTGATAGAGGGGTGATGATTCGGGTTTGATTTTTAGCCATACAACCTGGGCACCTTGCAGTCATTGACTTCACCATGAACTTCCCAACATACAATAGTCTTCTGGAGTCAAATGTGAGGCCATCTATCCAACAACTAGCATTTGGCCAAAATTGAATGATGCAACAGGACAATGATCACAAGCACAGTAAATCTTCTGTATGATGGTGGAAAAAGAAAATAATCAAACTGTTGCAATCACCCAAAGTCCAGACCTTAATGCAATTGTGCAAGAACAATTCCCTTCAAACCACAATGAACGTTGTAAAGAACAGTGGAGCAAAATTCCTCCAGAACCATATGAGAGACTAATACAGTCATACTGAAAACAATTACTTTAAGTTCTACAAGCTATTAATTGAAGCGGTATACTTAGCTTTTCATGCATGGTTTTCCATTTTGACTTCATTTTTGTTAAATACATAATGACACGGTAGAATATGTTGTGTTGTTGTTCTTCTAAGGTTGTAGTTACCTGATTTTTAGGTCCTGATATGCAATACCATAGAATTCAAAGAGCTTTCTACTTCTCATGACTCTATAGATGATATGTGAAAGTATGAAATACATTTACACATACTCTTGTTGTACTTGTACCAGCAGTATTTAAGCACTTTAGTATTTATGCTGAAGGATTACTTATTTTGAGAACTGATAGTACAGAGGCTGCCATGAATTTGTTACTGTCTATTATTATCACCAATAAAGCGTGAAATATGTTGTCATTTCCATTGGCGGAATGCAAGAAGCAGGTGTGTTGAACCTCCTTTAATGAATCTTCCACGGCTTACTTATCATATGGAGCAGGGTTACAGTATACTTCCTACATCTTAAACTTACACATGAAGACATCTGTTTCTAACACATGTCACTCACAGTGGCATAACTACAGGGATTGCAAAGGTCGCAGTTGCGACCAGGCCCCTGGGCTAGGAGGGCCCACAGGCCCACCTCGTCACACAGCTGCATCATTGGGTCACATAGACCCAGCGATACAGCATTCACAGCCACTGCCTGCGATACAGTGTGTTGCTTGTGATCAACTCTTAAGAAGATAATACAATTTGTCTGACATTCTGAAATGTTTCTTTTTTTAAAGAGAAGGTTTTTAATTAAATGTTTTTAATTTTTTGTATCATTTGAGTGTTACATACAAAATTGGTACCAGCATCCTGCTGGAGCCCAGTGGGAGAAGAAGGGCCCACTGCTGATCCCTGCTCTGCATATACAGGTCCTGTGTACTTTTTCTTACACAGGACAGCAGGAACAACTATATAGGACACTGCTGTGTTCTCTTAAAACCTGTTTCTCTCATACACAGTGTTCGGAGAAGGGCCATCTTGGCACTCAAAAAATGCTAGGGGGAAGTTTCTGTAAAGCATTTTGTCTGACTAATTAAGTCAATAGCATTCTTTTTAACAAGTAGAATGTACTTGTATGTAAAGTTATAGCTCGATATGCCAGTGCAGTAGAAAACAAACAATATAAAACAACTGCAATAAAGACAATATATTACAAAACAGTAATTACAATAACAAAGACATATTTTATAACTCTATATAACCAAAAGAACTTGTAATATAAAGTTAAAGGGGGTATCCAGTTCCCCCCAAAAGTGATATTATGTTCCTGGGGCCCCAATCAAAAAAATCCTATACTCACCGGTCCCTGGTTCAAGAGCTGCGTCTCTCCCGTCTTCTGCAGTGGCTGAAAAACCACATGCTCTTTTTAACATACTGTTTAAAGTGAGCAACTCTAAAGGGGATATGGTGAGACATGTATGCTTGCCCTGTTGGAGGTGAAAGAGCGAAAACAGAAATCCAGGGAGAGACAGCTTTGGAACTTGGGTCCTGAGGAAGGTGAGTATAAGATTTTTTTTTATGTTGGGGCCCCAGGAGCATTTTTTTTTTTAAAGAATTGGACAACCTCTTTAACACATTAGTTATGGTGATCCGTAAATGGAGTAAATAAAATGTGCAGAATTGCTCTTCTGTATTTTACCCCTAACAAAGGTGATACACATTACATTTGCTCTTATGGGTATTGCAAATGGTGCCTTCAATACTGCAGCTCAACAAGCAAAAAACAAGACATCATATAGCAATACTGACATAAACTTTATCTCACGTCTGGTCTTGTCTTGCCCCCTGATTGCCTCTTTTTTTCCTCTATTTTTGGCTTGCACTTCTGATTGTCTGCCCATTCTACCCTCTGGATTTCTTGGTTCTTGCTTACCAAGGCTACCATCTGTCTATTTGCTTGCACCTCGATCACTGACACATCTTGCTGTCACTTCTTGACTACTCTAGGGATGACAACATGGAGATCGCTCAGTTAAATACAAACTTCCTAGCAAGAGTCTGGCTTCTTGGTGAAGACTGGGTAGATTTCTTAGACTCTACACTTCACTTTAGTCACAGTCAGACCTACAGTATTATAGGGGAAAAGTTCCAGTTTTTGATGTACCATTACCTAACAGTGAGATGCAAAATTGGACAAGCCCATCCCACCAGAGCACCAGAGGATCTTATGATGTGCCCAAGCTTGAAACAATAATGCACACCTAATATATCATGGTCCCAAAGGTGTAGCATAAGACAACCTCACTTCGAGCTAAATTTAGAACTAATAAACCAGATATCCTATTAAACCCTGAATGTGCAGAGTATACTTTAAAGAAGACTTACAAAAAGTACTTAAAAGTCCTGTATTTGTTCTGTATAGAAAGAGATTGGGCAATAATAAGTTGATTTGGGGGGTAAGGAATTCGTCTAAAAACCAGTGAGAATTTTTTCTTGATTGGTTTATCACTAGTTCTTGGCTTTTGTGTTTTAAAAAGGATTATAATCCTGCATTCTAAGAGCCCTCTCTCCCCTTCTTACATCAGGGGTTTTCTCAGCCTTTAACATGTAGGGAAAGGTAAATGAAGACTATTACCAAGTACATTGCTGTTTAGGTTTTGCTTTGGTCAGGAGATAAAGAAGATTTTATCTCCTCTTATAGTATAGTTTGTACTTCTGGTTTAGGACAACTCTCCTTCTCTCTTCTCTATCTTTATCTGATTGATCCAGAAGCGTACCGTTCAACCAGAGTGAGTCACTCCCTGTAGAGTCTTATCTCTAGCAACGGACTATTTATACCTAGCAAAATAAAAAGCTTTTAACCTTTACAGCTCTGTAGTCTTGCAGACAACATTTTATCAGTCTCTAGCAGTCACTGTATCAGAAAAAGAGAAGATAATTTTCTCTGTACTGTGGATCTGTGACACAGCATCATGAGACAACCCCTTTAAGGGACCGTATAAATATGAATAAAGGGCTTGCTATATAGCATCAAGAGGTTTCAAAGAGTTCACAAAACCTTACTCAATCTACTCTATTTTGTCTTGCATAAATGATCTGCGTGGATGTTATAATGTATAATATGCAAAGTAGATCACTAGGATCCCTTTTTATCTTGGTTGAAGCTCATTTGGTAAGTATGGTGACAATTTCATGATATACTTTTTCTCACCCATGGTTTGTTGCTTGTAGTTTATCATGCTGTACTTTATCCTTATACATAGCTACAGTTTATATGAAAGAACATAAACCTAAACTGATCTGAGATAGAAATGGTTTCAGAATGCCTCACACTCCCATTATACAAATTATACATGCTAGTTACTAGATATAGCTGTCCCCTATTACAGAAAGGCAAATAACAGCTAAACAACCAATTAAAAAAATTAGTAACTGACCTCAGTTTGTCAAACCAACACACACATAAATGTCATAACCCACAGCATTTAAACTTTGCATTAGCATCCCCATAATTCAAAAGCAATAATAAAATCATACAAAAAAAAATCATTTAACTGTTTAACAAATGCAACCAGTGTAAGGTCTAAAAGTATGTTCACACAATGGAATTTAACAGATTCCACAGCTGGATTCCTCATTAAAGTCCTTGGGTTTTCCGATGGTCATTCACCTGAATATTCATTCCACACTATAGTTCAAACAGCAAGCTAATGTGCACAATTTCCATTCCATAGATTTTAAATCATTGGTGTGAAAAAATGGACATTCCTTTGATCAGATCCCTATGGGAATCCACTCTGGCATTAGTGACGCAGGTTAGCCCCATTGAAATGAGGCTAACCCATGTCGAAATCAGAGATGAATACCGCCTCTGTAAAGTAAAAATCTTTGGCCGTAATCCAAGGTATTGCCTCAGATTTATGCCAAAGATTACGTTGGACTTTTCTGATTGAAAAAGTCCAACGTGCAAACATACCCTGTGGGTACTCTGGCTGTTTGTTTTCTATATGTGTTTGGTTAGAGAACGTAATTATATATAATTTTATGCTACATACAAAATATTTAAATTATGTGAATAACCCTTTTATTCCATTATCACATTTTTAATTTTCGACTATAAAAACAATTCTAGTGTGCCGGACATATTTGATGTGGGATTCTCTAGTCATGTGCTATTTTTGTCCCTTCTTTAATTTTTTTATTTTTTTTAAAAACCTCAAAACAAGTTGTTTGATCTAGAAAACCTAATAGGGTCAATGCACATGGTATTGAACTGTTGTGGATTGCCCACAGTGGAAAATCTGTAGCATTTTTTGCAAGTAAATCGTGGAGATTTTGGGGTGGATTTGTTGTGGGATTTTTTGCAGAACAAATTATGCTACTGTAAAATAGAAAAAAAATCAGTTCGTTACAAATCCGCAGTTGCAGATTTTGCTGCAGTTGAACAAAATGCAGACTTTGTAGCTTTTGAAGTGAAAGGTATGCCCATACGACAATGTTGACATCCGGGTTGGATTCTACTGCTGTATTTTATGTGGATTTTGAGGTCGTTTTATTTCCACCACATCTACAGTCAGAAAACGAGTCCCATTCATGTAATGTTCCAAGTTTTTTGATAAAGGTGGTTTTGCAATCCGACCTCAAGATTTACAATTCAGGTCTATGGAGATTGTTTTACAGTTGGTTTTAAATGGTTTTGATAATCCAAATCCTTGTCGAAAACCGACTGGAAATACTTGCCATGTAGACAGACCCTAATGGCGAAAATCCACAATAAATCTATTCGATTGTATCTGTAACGCACAAGTTGACTTGCTGAGGGATTTAGATTTCCAAAACAGTGGCGTCAATTTTCATGCAGATTTATGAGGGTTTTTTTTCCACAGCATGTGGATAAGATTCATTAAAGGGTATTCCCATCTTATTAATTCACTTTAAACATGTAGGCAAAGGTAAATAAAGAGTGTTAACAAATACATTTATTTTCTGATTTTTTATTTTTTTTTCAGAGCTGGAGGAGATCTTATCTCCTGCTTTTACACACAAGCTTACCTAGTTACTGGTCACCTCTCTCTGCTCTTACAGGCTGTATTAGTGATTGGGCTGGTAATATCACTCCCTGTTGTGTTCCTTATCTCAATGACCAGTGCTGCATGCTTTGACCTTTTAGAGCTCTTTTAGCCTTGTGCACTGCTGTTTACAAACCTCCAGCTCTCTTGTCACTATAGCAGGATCAGCTAGAAACAGCAGGGCTGATATGCCAAATCACTGCTATAAACCCAACACAGCCTAACCAGGATGAGGGAGTTTAGAGCTGCCTTTGGCTCAGTAAATAAAGCATGATAAAACAACTCCTTAAAAATCTCATTCACACTGCTGCTACTGTAATATGCTGCTTATTTTCCATTTGTAAGTCTGCTGTGGAAAATCCACAGCATATTTATCCCATGTGCATTAGGAGCATAGGAGGATAACTGAAAAATCCTTAGCTGTCAGTTATGGTCGTGAGTGGGTACAAACAAATTCTTTAGGGCACCTAGTAGTATCGACACAACCCTTTAATTTGAATGGACACCATGAAAGGCTTATTCCCCTGTTATGGCGCTTTACGAAAAATAAATGCACATTACTTATCACAAATTACAGCTGGGACACTTTGTGATTAGAGAATCAACAACTACTTTTTAGATGCAGTGTTTGAAGCCAAAACCAGGAATGGATCATAATTGGAGGACACATATTGGCGACAGATTGAGACTTCTCCTTGCTTGAAATCTATTTTTGGTTTTAGCTTCAAAAACTGAATCTTAAAAGCTATACATGTTAACCTACCCTAAAGGATAGATAGCGGATATATAGTAGATAGATAGATAAATAGATAAACAGAGAGATAGAGATACATAGATAAATAGATTAACTGATAGATAATACTGTACATAGATAAATAAATAGACAGTAGAGAGAGAGAAATAGATACATAGATAGGATGAAAAAATGGAGTACGCGATCAAAGACCCATATCACTGCACCATTTCACCTGTTCGGTAGAAGAAAGCTCTTATATAGCTGAAACGTTGCAGTGACATGGATCAATAAAGTATGCAAATTTTTTCAATTTGCTAGAAAGGTGCTGTGACTGTGGATATAAGTAGTGTGGCAGAGCGACCACTGGTAGTTGCATGATCCTGCCACTAGAGGTTCTACGGCCGGAGAGCTTCTGCCACAGATGCGCCTCTGAGGACCTGGACTCGTGGGGAAAAAGCACACTAATTGTGTCAGTTACTTTTATATTATGTCACTTACCAGTAGCGGTTAGAATAGCTGTTACGGCTGCTACCCGTATATGGGGTGGACTCTTACGGGACTTCTATAGCGGTCGGGTGGGGTGAATTGCCCCGCATTACTGGTACCTGGGTTCAGCCCAGATATTTGGAAACTTCTTGGATGGCCTATAAAAGCCTAGTGACTCCAGGTGAATCTGGGGGGCATGGTCAGCTACCTGGAAGGTGAAGCAGCAGAGGTAAAGAGAGAGCTCTGGCCCCCCAGAAGCCAGAAACACACTGCAGGAAGCTGGGTTGAGAGTGGTTGTTTGTGGTACTTGGCGATAGGCTGGGGGACACGGATAGGAAAGGGACTGCCATGTGTGTAGTTAGTGGCCAGCTGGCCTGAGGTTTTCCGTTTATGATTTATGTTTTGGATTCTATGCCTGAATAAAGCTGGCTGAGGCCAGTTTAAAACAGAAACCTTGTGTCAGCGTGCCAATACCTTCTACCAAGAACGGCGATCCGAGAGCAAAATACCTCCAGGACGGCCCAGGAGGGCGTCCGGACGAGAGTGAGTTGTCACAGAAGATAGATGTTCTCCACTCTTTTCTCATGATAGTGCTTTGTCTTTAGCCTGTTTGAACAAGCTGACAGCATACTGTCTGCAACAGCCTGAGACTGATAGATGAAAGTCAATGAACATATGCATGAGGGTGACTTGGTAATGAGACACTTCAGTTATTTCAGCTCCGTGTCACTTGTAACCCTTGGTACTTTTTATAGCTGTAGCTTATGTCTGACTCCCACTCTGCCTTTCTGTCTGAGAGAATACAAGGTGGGAGTTTTTAGGGAAGGTCATATAGTCCAGCTAGGTTTTCATAGCATTATGCTTTTCTTTTCAATAATTTCTAATAAACCTACTGTAATGAGATATCTGAAGCTGGGGACTAGCTCTGTGCAGTCTTGTACAATGTTAGCACATATTTGGCTATTTGGATACACTGTACATCTACTATGACATGATTATGTGTGTAGTATTTATATATAAATGATGATGGGAATGATGATAAATTATCCTAGTTCATTGTTTTACACAAGCAATTAAATTATAAGAATAACCAGTATATGTGGAATGTGTAAGTCAGAACATTGTATATTTTTGTTCCTATTATCCATCAGATTCCAACCTATAAGACCCTCACCTATTGGATGACTGAGGGTATTTTGACCAGTGCATTAATTCTTTCAGACCACCACTCCGTATTAAGTTATTAAGCTCCACATTCTGTAACTACTCTCTGGAAATACCTTAAAAGGGTGTTCCCACCATAGACATTAATAGCATGTCAATAGGATATGCCTTCAATGTCATATGGTTGTGGGTCCCCATCTATCTTTTGAGTAGAGAACTGACTGTGCAAGTGTGACCCCTTTCCATTCATTAAAACGGGAGTTCCCCAATACAACCGAGCAGTTGAATTCAGCTGTACTTGGAATTCCCATTGAAATAAATGGTGAGGCTCCATGCTTGTGCAGTCAGTTCTCCACTTAGAATGGGAGTTTCAGAGTCCTGTCCTGGATATAGGTGCGGATCCCAGAGCTGGGACCTGAACTTATCTGTCATTGATGACATATCCTAGCAATATGCCATCAATGTCTATGATGGCAAAACCCCATTAAATGTGTAAGATTAAATTTACCCTTTAATATGCTCTTTTTGACATAAGTGATAATAAAGAAGCAATATTTTAACATAGCTGGACCTACCACCGCAGACTCTTCCTTTTATTCAGCTGGTCAACAATGACATAACATACATATTTTTTCTTCAATGTGATTCAATCTGTAGCTTTTTTATATGTAGACTCACTGAATACTTTCTTATTCCGAATCCTCACACATCTATTTTCTAGTGAATCTATTTAATTAGGTAAATGACTGGAAAGTATCATTGTAGGGAATGATGTTATTCTACATGTGAATGGTGCAGATTTATCAACTGTCTAACTCTTACACACCACGTAGAGTTAGACTAACCGAAGGGGTCTAATAACAGTGGTGATTGATGTAGGAGTGTGAAGTTTCCTCCAACAAGCAGAGGGCCGCAGTTTGAAGACCCCTGTACTAGACAACACATTTATCATAGTGTTGAAAAATCTGGGGTAGGTTATAAATGCTTAGTTTAACTTTGCACCTTTTTTTAAGTTGACTTACTTAATGCCACTAACTGCCTCAAAATTTTGGCACATTGATTTGATGCCCACTAATTCACGCCCCATTGTCATCAAGCCATGCTCCTTTTGTCAGACAAGGTAAATAACTGTCTAGAAACTGTTTAAAACACATAATAAATGTGGTGTAAAGCATGTTCGCCATTATTTTTGCCACAAATTGTGCCAGAACTCTGGTGTAACTGCCTTGAAAAATGTGCCCCATTTTGTTGGAGGGTGTGGAAAAAACAGCACTTGCGCAATTTTTGGGGTTTTGTTTTTCATGGCGTTCACTGCTATAAAGGACAATAACTTTATTTCTGGGCAAGTCATTAATGATAACATTAATCTAATAATGTTATTAATTTATTATACACCAACATATTCCGCAGCACGCACAATTTATAGAGGGTTCATAATAAAGCAAACTAGACATTACACAGTAAAAAGCTACTTACAGATCAGACACAAGGGACCACATGTATGAAACTGTTTAGGTATAAAACTCACTCTTTTGCTCATAGTAACCTATGGGCAAAAAAGGGAGTTTTAGACCTAAACAGTTTTTCATACATGTTAGTGCCCAAGCACAGATAGACCCTGTCACCATTGAGCTTACAATCTATAAGCAAGAGCTTACAAGTCAGTACAATTATGGTTTTTTTATGCTTTGTTATTACTTTGCACGACAAAAGCACTTAAAAAAATCAGGAAAATCCAAGCAAAAACACAAGGGGCAACAGTTTGTTAGTCAAACATAACCTTGTGTGCAAGCTTTAAAGGGTTCAGACACAAAACCTCCAAGTACTGCATACCATCATCTAAAAAGAATAAAGCAGTACTCTTTATTCGCCCATGTCTTTACAAGCAATATTTTAGCTCCTCCATGGCTAAAACCGTTGCCTACATTTGCCATGCTGATATTTCCATTAGAGCTGTTTGAGGGATTTTTTTTGTAGCATGAGTTGGCCTTTTTGAACCAGTTCTTACCCTCTTTTTACCTTTCCTTCCTTTTCTTTAGTAAACGAATGTTTCAATTCTATAACGATTTCCCACGCTTGGTAATTCTAATTTTTTTTTTGCCTTTCTTCCATAATACATATGACTTTATGTAATTTTTACTATAGTTTTTATTCCTACTGAGGGAAAATTAGACTGTCATAATTTTTTAAATTAACATTTTATTTTTTTGTGTATTTGTGGGTTACATTTTTTATTTTATTTTACCTACTTTTTAATTCATCTTTTCAGGACCAGGATAAAAAAAACAGCAATTACAAGGCAATGCCAATTATGTTTATTCATTTTTCTTTATTTTTTTTGACATAATAATCATTAATTAATTCAGTATTTTTTATTTTTATATTTTTAAATATTTTATTTTATTTCATTTATTTTACAAATTGTTTTTGTCCCACTAGGGGACTTGACCATTCAGTTACTTAATCAGTAATATAATACATTGCAATACCACTGTATTGCAGTGTATTATGTCTTTGAGCATCCAACCAAGCTCTACTTCAAGTGTACAAAGATGGTAGACATAAAGGCTTGCATTAGGCTCCTTGCTGTCATGACGACCCTTTATCCAAACCCTCATAGTACGGACTTAAGGCCTGTCATACACCAATGTCTGACCAGTGCTAGGCAAACCCCTACTACATACCTCATGGCTTAATGTTGCCCAAAGGCAGGGGCGTTGCTAGGGTCCTAAACATCTAGGGTGCCCGGAGCCCTCTGTGTTATGGTTTTGCTCAGTAGGTTGGGGTCACACGGCCACTTTTTTACTCACATCGTGAACTGTGTTTATGTATTTTTTCAGAGAACACGTATGTTCCTGGCAGTTATCTTTCCACGGTAGACCGCAATCGATCTTTTACATCACGCTCAGCAGTGGCAAGTCTGTAGAAGAGGAATCAGCGCAATAAAATTTACTATTTTCAAAACGATCCACCTACGATAACTACAGTAAAATACCAGCAAAATAAGTATCATACATGTAACCAAAGTATCACACCAAGATACAGGAGCAAATATACCATAATGAGTATGACCGTTCCTAAGAAAAACCCTGACAATAGTAAGACCCAATAATATTACGACTAAAGGACCGAAAAAACTGACTAAGTCAGTTACATAACAGTGACTACAGAAAGACGCGTCATTTTCTGATCAAGTATTTCTCTTTCCTTTTCTCCATACCTGGCCAACACAATGATGACTTCTGGCCACAACATGTCTCTGCAGAATTTAACCACACAAACAATTCTTTTAGAATCCTCACTTTCACAGCACCGTATATTACCTTGCTGGGGGTGAGGGGTTATACTGTATACCATCCTAACAAATACAAAAAAATGGTGGCCTATATAAGGTTAATCATTTATACTCTATACTCCACAGCCAACCTGCCTTTCCTACGATAAGAAAGAGCGCAGGTGGCAGTTATAATAGTTGGCTCCCCAGTAGGCTGGTGGATACAATGATCCCCCAGTTAGGTAGTTATATAGGTACCGAACATTGATGTGGATATAGTACATAGACAGGCACCAGTCTTCCCAACAGTATAACCAGGCACAAGGGCTCCCACAAGTATATAGCCAGGCACAGGGCTCCCCACAGAATATAGCAAGGCACTGGGCTCCCCACAGTAAATAGCCAAGGCACAGGGTCCCACAGTAATTACCATCTCAGGGCTCCCACAGAATATAGGCGCAGGCACAGGGCTCCCACAGAATATCGCCATCACAGGGCTCCCCGACAGTAAATAGCCAGGCACAGAGCTCCCCACAGTAGAGAGCCGAGCACAGGGCTCCCCTACATATATAGCCAAGCACAGCGGTGCTCCCACAGTATATAGCCAAGCACAGGCTCCCCACATATATAGCCAGCACAGGGCTTCGCCACAGTAATAGCCAGTCGACAGGGCTGTCACAGTATATAGCCAGGCCACAGGCTCCCCACAGTATATAGCTAGGCACAGGCTCCCCACAGTATATAGCCAGCACAGGGCTCGCCCACAGTATGAAAGCCCCAGGCACAGGGCTCCCCACATATATAGCCAGGCAACAGGGCATCCCCACAGTATATAGGCCAGCAACAGGTGCTCCCACAGTATATAGCCAGGCACAGGGCTACCCACATATATAGCAGCACAGGGCCCCCCACAGTATATAGCCAGGCACAGGGTCTCCCACAGTATATAGCCCCGCACAGGGCTCCCCACAGTATATAGCCAGGCACAGGCTTCCCACAGTATCTAAAGCCAGGCAACAAGGCTCCCTCAGTAATATAGCCATGCCCACAGAGTCCCCCGTCCCCATAATATATCCCAGGCACAGGCTCCTCACAGTAAAATAGCCAAGGCCAGGGCCTCCACCACAAGTAATCAGCCTCAGGCACAGGGGCTTCCCACATTAACTAGCCAGGTGCACAGGTGCTCCCCACATAATATAGGCCAAGCAACAGGCACCCCACAGTAATAAAGCCAGCACAGGGCACCCACCAGTAATATAGCCAGGCACAGGGCTCCCACAGTATATAGCCAGCACAGGCTCCCCACAGTATAATAGCCAGGCACAAGGGCTTCCCCCAACTGTATATAGCGCAGCACAGGGCTCCCCACAGTATATAGCCAGCACAGGTCTTCCCACAGTAAATAGCCAGCACAGGGCTCCCCACTGTAATATAGGCCAGGCACCAAGGGCTCCCCACAGATATAGCCCAGGCACAGGGGCTCCCCACAGTGATATAGCCAGGCACAGAGGCCCCCAACAGTATATAGACAGGCACAGGGTTCCACAGTATATAGCCAGGCATCAAGGTAGCTCCCACATATATAGCCAGGCACAGGGCTCCCCACAAAAATATTAGGCCAGCACAGGGCTCCCCACAGTATATAGTCCAGGCACAGGGGCTCCCCACAGTATGACTAGCCAGGCACGAGGGAGCTCCCCACATGTATATAGCCAGGCACCAGGTCCCCCCCCCCCCCTAGTAAAAATACCAGCACAGGCTATCCCCACAGTAATTGCCAAGGCACAGGGCTTCCCACAGTTATATAGCCAGACACAGTGCACCCCCAACAGTATATCGCCAGCACAGGGCTCTCCCCACAGTATATAGCCAGGTAACAGCATAGTTTGCCAACTTTTAAAATGATAAAGCAGGAAGACTTTAGTGGCGGTTAAAAATTTGCATGAGACTACGAACCATACTATGACATTATGCCCACCCCCTTTAAAAGCCACGACCCACTCCGTCCACCTAACTGCAATAGACAGGGCTATTTGTGAGGAAGAAAGCCAGTGATGCCCTTATAAGGCCAGGTAAGTAGCCGCCCCATAACCAGGTAGTGCCCATACAGGCCGGTAGATGCCCACCCCTTGTAGCCAATTAGATGCCCCCTCTGTAGCCAGTAGAGCCAAATTTGTAGCCAGGTAGTGCCCCCCACTGGTTTGCCAGGTAGTGCCCCCATGGTTGCCAGGTAGTGCCTCTACATTGTTTGCCCAGGTTAGTGCCACCTCTGTGCCACAGTAGTGTGCCACTCATCTGTTAGCCAAGGTAGTGGCCCCCGATCTGTAGCCAGGTAGTTTGAGGGGGGGGGGGCCCCCATCTTTAGCCAGTTAGTGCCCCCATGCTGTTTAGCACCGAGGTAGATTCCCCCTCTGCTGCCAGGTAAAATGTCCGCATCAGTTTTGCCAGGTAGTTCCCACCATCTGTTTAGCCAGGTAAGTGCCCCCATCTGTTAGCCAGGTAGTCCTCCATCCTGTTAGCCAGGTAGTGCCCCCTTTTGTTCAGGATCAGTGGCCCCCTCTGTTGCCAGAGGAGTGCCCCATTGTTGCCAAGGGGTAGTGCCACCCTTGTTGCCAGGTTAATGCCCCTTTGTTGCCCAGGGTAGTGACCCCCTTTTTGCCAGGAGATGACCGCCCATCTGTTAGCCACGTAGTGCCCCTTTTGTTGCCGAGTGAGATGTCCCCTCTGATTGGCCATGTAGGTGCCTCCGTCTGTTCCGGAGGTAGTGCCACCCATCTGTTAGCCAGGTCTAGTGCCCCCTTGTTAGCCCAGGTAGTGCCCCCTTTGTTCTCCAGGTAGTTCGCCCTTTGTGCAGTTGAATGCCCCCATTGTTGCCACATGTGGTTGCCCTCTCTGTTAGCCAGTTGATACACCACTAATCTAATAATAAATTAAAGATAATAAAATCCACTTATACCTTACCAGGCTCCAGCCACGCGCTCATCTCCTGCCTCGATCTCTAGCTGCGCAGGGGAAGGGAAGCAGCCGCGCAGTCACTTCCCCCTGCGCCGCTGACCTGTATGTGCGGCGATCACCACTACCGGCGCCGTACATACAGGGGGAGGAGGAGCGATCCCTTCCTGCCTCCTCCCGCACAGATGAGACCGGGCGGCGGGTGAGCGAGAACCCGCTTGCGCCGCTACAACCCGGCCTGTAGGAGCGGGATCCGCGGCGCGACAAGAGTAGCGCAAACCAGCGCTACTCTTGCGCCGCGGTAATTTAAAGACCCCCGCCCTCGCCTTCTTTGGCGGCGGAGGAAATGCCCAACGTCCCCGGGATAAAAAGAAAAAGTAAGAAGGGGGGG
Source organism: Phyllomedusa bahiana (assembly GCA_025379985.1). NCBI lineage: Eukaryota > Metazoa > Chordata > Amphibia > Anura > Hylidae > Phyllomedusa > Phyllomedusa bahiana. The sequence continues at coordinate 21,199 of JAODAL010035533.1, read as the reverse complement.
TGTGGGGGGGGGGGGGGGGGGGAGGAAAAGGTTAGTAATCATAATATAGGGGGGTGGGGCGGGAGAGGACCCCAAATAGCGGGGACCCGCCACCCCACCAAAAACGAGGAGATTTGGCATGTATTATGAGGTAACAAGATTGCTCCCTACAAGTATATAACCAGGCAACAAGGCTTTCCCACAAGTATATAGCCAGGCACAGAGGCTGTTCCCCCAGTATGATAGCCAGGCACAGGGCTCCCCAAGTATATAGCCCAGTGCCTACAGGTCCCTTCCCCCCCAGTATATAGCCAGCACAAGGGCTATCCCCACAGATATAGCCATGCACAGGCCTCCCAGTATTACAAATAGCTGTCAGCTGAACTCTGTGGGTCACAACTGAACCGGACAGACTGACAGTCATACAGTTATATTAGAGATACCCTGTGGGTCAGATTATAAAATGCGCTCATAAAAATTGTAGACTGTCAGCTCTGGAGGGTCAGTGTGACCCACAGAGCTCAGCTGACAGTTATGACTGCAGTCAGTTGTACATTATATGTGGCCCCCCCCAGATATGTCCTATATAACTTATATAACAAGCTGGCCCCCTGCTCAAGTTACATGATACAGCTAGCCGGCTGTTTACGCGCGGGCACACGCTGACTAAGAGGTAAGGAGGAGAAGGAGCAGATAGCAGAGCCACCGGCAGCCCACGTGGCTTACTGACAGTCCCACAGAAACCCCCCAGCAGCACTCCTGAGTCCTGCGGAACACAGTGGAGGAAATCACCAGCAGCCACGCATGAAGGTTACGCGCGGCTGCCTCCTCCGCCCCTGCAAAAGGACTTTGAAAAGGAAGCTAGCGCCGGCAGCTCAGGGAGGGGCCCCTTCCTCTGATCATGCGCTGAGCGAAAGGGACCCCGGGCCCACTCTGAGCGGAGAGCGGACATTTAATATAGTAGCGCGCGCCGCATCGTTGGTTCCAAAGAGAACAAAAATGGGGCGTGCCCTACTATGTTATGGGGGCGGGGGGGGAAAAAAATTCGGGGGCAGCAGGCAATAATTCGGGGCAGGCCCCCGGATATATTGCCTAGCGACCCCCTTTCCAAAGGCAAAATTTCCCGCTCCCAAATGTTGTTAGTGCTGTATAGCAAACGCAGCACAAAATAACATATTTTCTGAGCAAGGGAGTTACAATTTGCAGCCCCCCGCTGCGAAAAAAGGCTCAGATTAAATAATAACATTTCTCATATTGCATCAGACAGACATGATTATAGGGCACTTCCCTTGCTGAGTTGCTGCAACAGCGTTTCAAAATTTGCTTTAAAGCATGCACCTTGACATGAGAATAACAACTTTGTAGCCTCTATGGGAATGTTGTGGGCATGCTCTATAACATGTAAAATGGAGAAGGAGGAGGTGAGTTGCCAAAAGTATAAATCTGTGTTACCTGTTTAAAACTGAATGGGCACCGAAATGACTCTACAAAAACAAGGTACAGTTTTTAAAGTCTCGTGACCTTTGGGCCGAATATTTTCGATTTTCCCTTTTATGTTTCTGGAAAATTTTTAAAATTTTTTTTTGTCCTTAAGCTAACGTTTAAAAAAACAGGAAGCAAACTGAAGGCCTCATGATTGGGGTAGTGTGGTTTGGGGGCCGGGCTATGGTCCGGGTTTTTTTTGGAAGGCTTTTCATAAAATTTCCCCCCTCCCGCCTTTTCGTTCTCCCCCCGCAAAACCCAATCCTCCAAAAAAACCCTTTTCTGCCCCACAGCTCTCAACAACCATCCCAAGACTTTCCCGGCTTTCACCCACACTCGGAACCCCCCTTAACACTCAGACCCTTCCATTTTCACCACTTCAAAAAACAACCTGAAAACCCATTTCTTTTGGCTTGTCCCTTTCCTACAATAACCCCGTTGTAAATTTTCTCCCCCTAAAAACAGTCTGCCTACCTCCTATCTCTCTCCTCCTCCTTGTAGATTGTAAGCTCTCCCGGGCAGGGTTCTCTCCCTCTGTTGTGCCAGTTGTAAGTCATTCATCGTTATCATTGTACTTGTTTGACATATGTTACGTATGTAACCCCCTTCGAATGTACAGCGCCCTGGAATCAATGGCGCTGTAAAATAAATGATGATGATAATAATTATAATAATAATAATAATAATAAAGTGACATATTTAATTTTTTGCCAAGTGCACTAGCAATTAAAGGAGAAAAAGAAGATTGTGTTATTGAACCGTGGATGAAATATGCATTTAGCTTTCTAACATCATGCTATGCAGAGTTAATTTGCTCCAGCTGAATGCTATCAGTGTTCATGTTGTGTTGACATTTTGTTACAAGTATATTTAATATGTTGAAAGGATATGTTCTTCTTACTTTGATTATGACCAATTCAATAGGAAATACTTTTTTTCTGGCTATAGATCATCAATGCTCAAATCACAACCGAAAAGAAAAAAAGTAGTTCAAGTTTGAAGGGAACAAAGTCTCTGAAGAAAAAGAAGCCACCAGATGCAGGTATTTAGCAAACTACATCACAAATGAAAATGTAAGATGTTTTATATCCAAAACCTTGGGTCACCTTAAGTCACCACTGTATCTCCAAGCTATTTGATCATTGTTCCAACAGATGGGAATATTAATCCACATGATTTTGTTTTTCTCTATTTTTGTTTATTATAAGATTGTGCTAAATTTTAACAAGAAGAATGTTTTATTTGTTAAATGTTGGCTTTTTCCTTCCTTCTTTAGTACTATAAAGAATTATATGTATAGGAAGACAGTTTAGTAATTTGATGAAGAGAACTTTCCCCCGTTAGGTTTCCAAATGCTTTTAAATTTCCCCGTTTTTGCTTCTAGCAACGATAAGGGCAGGAAGTACTATCACACTGCACTTGCTCTGAGTCTTTTGTGTAGGCAGGAATGATAGATCATTGATTTAGAAAAAAAGGCCACAGTATAAAACCGTTTGGTTAAAACCACTTTTTGCCCTGGGTTTTTATATGGGCAAAAGAGTACGTTTTAGACCTAAACAGTTTCATACATGTGGCCCTAAGGCCCTATTCATATTACATTTTGGGCTTTTGTTTTGGAATATTGTATACCTTATTTCCCTTTGGTATATGCTTTATGCGCTAGGCACAAAAGGATAATATACCAAAATGATCCTCCTGGCGAAGCTTTAATGCACAACACACTTTGAGATGCCTGCTGGTTTGGGTTCCTAAATTGTGTTATGGATAGGATGCTTTGATGAATATCATCTTATATCTCCTGATCTATTTACTTAACCCTTGGATTTAGGAAGGAATAAGTCTAGTGAAATGTGATATTACTTGATAATTAAGTTTTACAAGTTAAGAGAGAATGTGCATCTTTACACCAAGTACTCATAATTTGGATATTTGTCCTAGTATTTTGCTCTCATGTATTTTATAGGATATACAAAAAAGATGTTTGATTCTAATAATTTGACTTTTGACCATATTTATTAATATGGATCCAAAACATTTACCCCATTGTTTTCTACGGCTTTACTGTAGCCTCACGGCTGTATCAGTCATCATGCGTTTCTTAAGGTATCCTGATAGATATTTGCGATGGAGGTCCAAAACGTGACGTGAATGGGGCCTAACACTGCAGAGTTTCCAGTGTATTTCTATGAAAAAACCTCTGATTTTTACTTATCGCTTTTAAAGCGGGGTAGGAGGAGCAGGGGTATATTAAATTTTAAAGACTGCAGGTTTACATTAGCATTTTACATTAAATGAAAGGGAGTGTAAGTCGTTTTAATGTGTAACCCTCTATTTTTTAAATACTTTTCATGAGAAACATAAAAAATATACACTTTGGGACAAGTAAAGTTTAGTGTCCGCTTCTAAACAGTATAAAATTTTGGGGGCCCTTTTTAAAAAACTCACACAGCCATATGTCTAAAACCGTGGCAACAAAAAAGGGGGTTTCACCCCCAAGTGAAAATAGAAAAATTGGCCCCAAAATATCAATATTTTGTGTGCCAACATTATTTTCCAGCCTGCCTTAACTTCCCTTGGCATGGAGTTCACTAGACTTTACAGGTTGCACTGGAATCCTCTTTCATCCTCCATTGACTCATTAAAAAGGGTGGATGTTAGAGACTTTATGCTCCTCCACCTTCTGTTTGAGGATGCCCCAATAGGGTTTAGGTCTGGAGACATACTTGGCCAGTTCAGCACCTTTACCCTCCTCTTCTTGACATCATCTAGGTGTGCTTGGGGTCGTTATCATTTTGGAATACTACCCTGTGGCCCAGTTTCCAAAAGGAGCCGTCATCATGCTCTGCTTCAGTATGTCACAATACAGTCAGCAGCACTCATGTAGCCCCAAACCATGACACTCCCACCACCATGCTTGACTGTAGGAGACACACTTGTCTTCGTACTCCTCCCTTGGTTGCCACCACACACTTGACACCATCTGAACCAAATAAGTTTATCTTGGTCTCATCAGACCACAGAACACGGTTCCAGTAATCCATGATCTTAGTTTGCTTGTCTTCAGCATACTGTTTGCGGCCTTTCTTATGCATCATCTTTAGAAGAGGCTTCCTTCTGGGATGACAATAATGCAGACCAATTTGATGCAGTGTGAGGCGCCTGGTCAGAGCACTAACAGGCTGTCCCCCCACCCTTTTAACCTCTGCAGCCATGCTTGCTGCACTCTGGATATGATGCTGAATATGTGTACTCAACTTCCTTGGTCAACCATGTCAAGGTCTGTTCTGAGTGGAACCTTTCTTGTTAAATCTCTGTATGGTCTTGGCCACCATGCTGCATCTCAGTTTTAGGGTGTTGGCAATCTTCTAATAGCATAGGCCATCTTTATGTAGAGCAAAAATACTTTTTTTATATTCTCAGAGAATTCTTTGCCATGAGGTACCATGTTGAACTTCCAGTGATCAATATGAGAGACTATGACAGTGATAACACCAAATTTAACAACCTTCCTCCCCTTTCACACCTGAGACCTTATAACACTATCGAGCCACATGACACCGTAAAGGGAAAATGGCAAACTGAGCACAATTTCTCCATTTTCAGTTAGGGGTATACTGACTTTTGTAGCCAGTGGTTTAGAAATTGATGGCTGTGTGTTGAGTTATTTTGAGGGCACACCAAATTTACACTGTTATACAAGCTGTACACTGACTACTTTACATTGTATCAATTATATCTTCAGTGTTGTCCCGAGAAAAAATATAATACAGTATTTATAAAAATGTGAGGGGTGTGCTCACTTTTCTGAGATACTGTATATAGGTTTATATGATTTGATACTGGACTTCTGAGTAGAAGCAGATAAAATCTGTGAAGGTGAAACTAAAAGTGCTTCTGACCCCGCCCACATAGAGTGATTGACAGTTTGCTCTTTACACACTGATACAAAGAAGGGAGGACTCTTATTGTCTATTATGGGGTCCGGTCAGTATTTTCTCTGCTTTTTATTCAGAAATCCTGCTCCAAATCCTATATATATTTATAGGATATAAATATTACAGAGCTCATCTTCTCTTCATGTATCACATCCTGCTCTTAGATAGGTTAGCAAAAACAACCTGACAGGTTCGCTTTAACAGAAAGTCAGCCCCTTAGGCTTCATACAAGTGTAGAGAGAAAGCCGAGCACCAACTGAAAACTCTAGACTTCTAAACACGCAGCCCTTACATCCAACAGGTATTAATGAGAGGAACAAGTCCACATAACAAAAGTCCCAAACTAGGACCAGGATGCAAACTGAATAGCAGGAGATATGAAAATGAATAAAGGAATAAAGATTGCAGACTAAAACTTAGTGCAACACTTTTTGGTCAACATAATCACTAACATACGTAAAAATTATGTTTTTATCATGACAAAGGTGTTCATAGCTTTTAAGTGTAATATCTTAGTATAGTATAATTAGTTCAGTTTTTCCTTCCCCACCACCCCATTATCGTTTTAGCTTATCTTGATTTGTAATTTGCCTTTGAATTGCAAGTACCTAGTTACATAATAAATTTAAAAAAGACAAGTCTCTATCAAGTTCATAAAAAGTATATTATACATTTTCTTTTTAAATATAGCATTACAGTGACAAAATAAAAAAGTGAGTATATTAAAATTATAAGTAAATATGATATTACCAGAGGGTAGTAGGTGCTAGTTTTATTGTATTTTATGATTTATCAATTGCTTTATATTACATTTTGTAAAAAATAATAATGCCAAGCAGAGAGCTCTTCTAATATGGAAAAATCACTTTCCTTAAGTGCTGCATAGGCTGCTAAAGCTTGGTGATCATGCTTTAAGTGCTGTTTTGTATGGCTAATGCTACTGATTACATGTGAACGAGCCTTGGGACATTGCATACTTTAAAGAGGACCTGTCAGCTCTTCTGATGTGATTATTCTACTTAATATAGGTATATATAATACAAAAAATAACAATACTGGAGCTTTATGAATAAAGTGACAACTGTTTATTAGTATTTTCCTTGACAAAGGGTTTTATCCTTATATAGTGTGATCAGGCTTGGAGTAGTCTACATGGGAGCAGGAGAAACCACTATAGGCCCCATGGCATGGTGGACTCCTGGGCATGGCAGGCCTGGAGCTGATTTTCAGGTAAAAACAGAGAAACAGAGGCAGAAACAAAGATGCATAGTGCAGTATGTTTAGTCATATCCAGTACCCATATGTCCAAGAATGAACTCATCTGGTGGTTCTCAGGAATTAATTCCACTGGTGGGCCTTAAAAATGAACAGGAATACACTTTGCTGGTGGTCTTCAAGAACCAATTCCATTGGTGGGCCTTAAAAGTCAATTACAATGGTGGGCCCCATGCAGGACCTTAGTAAAACACTGAGTGTTATACTACAGAATCAGTCGTAGCACTGTCAGGCCTTAAAAGCCAATTCCAATGGTGGGCCCCATGCAGGACCTCAGTCCAACACTGAATGTTATACTACCCAATCAGTCGTAGCACTGTCAGGCCTTAAAAGCCAATTCCAATGGTGGGCCCCATGCAGGACCCTCAGTTTACCAAATCACTAGAGTAGTTAAACCCATACCAATCCCAGGTATCAGCCAACCTGTCAGGCCTTAAAAGCCAATTCCAATGGTGGGCCCCATGCAGGACCTCAGTCCAATGCTGAGTGTTATACTGTCCATTCAGTCTTAGCACTGTCAGTATTGGCAAGGAAAATAGTAACACTGAGGTGTCAGTATATTCATACATTTCCTGTAGGAATAACAGAGGAAAGGCACGATGCTGAGTTCTAATAAAATAAGCTCCAGGATAATAATTTAATTGAGAATACAGGTATCTAGTAAACGGAGAGCTCATAGGTCCTATTTAAATATATACTAATCAGACCTGCTGACCTACGCTTGCTGTTCTGTCATTGCTTTTAGAGCGATCTATCCAAAAGACAGAGTCCTACAGCTATAAAGAAAAGGTTCAAAAACTAAACAGAGAAAATGCTGAAAAGGCAGCTATTATATTGGTCGAGGAAAAGTGCTCTGAAAAAAAGGAAGAAGAGAACTTTATATCAATAGATATTCAAAACTTACACTGCTCACTCCAAACCGCTGCTATTACTGAGGGTGACACTCCTATTATTTATTGTGTGGAAGAAGATAAGGTACCTGAGTGTGTGAATAATGAACCTTTTCAAGCATTGCCGGAAGTCAGTACAAAAACTGGGGCTACTGAAGAAATATTTGATAGTCTTGAAAATAAGAAAGAAGAAGAAAAACTTACTTTAGTATCTGAAGTTGCAACAAGTGTACATATAGAAAAGAAATATGAAGAACATAGAATGAAACATATGATTATTGCTGAACAAGAAGGAGATAAAATTATTAGTATATTTAATGAAGAAATTAAAGCTGCACACGACTTGTCAGAATCACTAGCATCAGAAGATATACACCTAACAGTCAGTAGTACTGAAATATCTAGTCATCTTTCTGTACTCCAAGCTTGTGAAGATTTTGAACAAGAAACAACCATAGTAGAAAGGTAAGGAATAGCTGTATCCCTAGAACTATGATTTTGAATACAGTTTATTTAATTTTTTTATATGACATATAGTGCAATTTGTGGTCAGTCTTGAAATGTAGCTCAATATTGGAGTTTTAATTTTTACGACATATTTGTAAATTCCTTTTATGAAAAATTTCAAATATAATTTTATGATTAGATATAATGTTTGTAATAAACTGAGCAGTGAATATTTTTGATTTGCAAACTATTGGCTTCTGGATGTGCAGCATGAACAATAGGCTAAATAAATGGACTTCTGCTTTTTTTTGGCCTTACAAACTGCATAACTATGTTCAACCCCAATTCCAAAAAAGTTGGCACACTGTGTAAAGTCTAGAAAGAGGATTTGGAAATCTCTCATAGCCATATTTGATTCACAACAGAACACAGAACACAATAGAACACAGATCTGTGGTTTAAAGTTAGAGATTTTCCATTGTATTTGAAAAAAACTCAAATTGATGGCAGCAACACATCTCCAAAAAGTTGGGACAGGGCCATGTCTTCCATTGTGTAGCATCTGGGAAGTGGAAAGACCAATGGCTGCAGTTTTGGAAAAGGACAATTGTCACATTCTTGTCTGATTTAGGACGTATGCCAGCAGTCAATATCGGATGGTTGATTCAGTCACATAAATCACTGCATGGGCTTAGGAAGAATATTTCCAGAAATCATTGTTTGGGAACACAGCTTACAGTGCAGTTCACAATTACATATTAAAGCTTTATCATGCAAAGAAGAAGCCATTTGTTAATACAATCCAGAAACACCACAGTCTTCTATGGGCCAAAGTTCATTTAAAATGGACTACTGTTCTGTTTCAGATGATTCAGAATCTGAAATTCTTTATGGAAATGATGGATACCCTGTACTGCGGATACAAGAGGAAAGAAACAATCCAGCTAGTTGTTAGCACACAGTTTTAAAACCTGCATATAATAGTATGGGGTTGCATTAGTGCCTACAGCATGGGCAGCTCATACATATTGAAAGGCACTATCAATAGTGAGCAGTATAGAGGGGTTTTAGAACAACATATTCTCCCATCCAGACAATATCTGTTTCTGAAAAAGACAATACTAAACCACATACTCTATCTATCACAACAGCATGACTTCACGGAAGAGGAGTCCAGGTACTGAACTGTCTGCCTGCAGTCTAGACCTTTCATTAAAGGGGTTGTCTCGCTACAATGATTGGGTTTTAATTTAAAGATCTTTAAAAAAACAAGCAGCTTTGCAATATATGTTCATTACATTGTCCTACTGATTTTGAGCTAGCCCTGTTAGTATTACTACATCAGTTTCTCAGATCTCTATAGTAGCCGACCTGTTGATCTTATCTTACTGGCTGTCAGGTCTGAATGACTCATCACCTTTGAAGACAGGTCTGAGCAGAGAGCCCCTCCCGCACGAATGCTTCTTTTGGGGGGGGGAGGAGGACTTGGCCCTCTGTGTCCATGCAGCTTGGTTAACCCTGTGTGTGCCTGCTTTCCCCCTGCTCTCTACACAGATAGATGTGACAGCAGTGACCCCGTCTGTTACTATTTAAACATGATATGTCTTTGGAACTGTGACATTACTAATATTATACAGATTCAGGGGGGATGTGAATACTTTATGTTCTCCAGTATTAGTGAGACATCCTGAGTAGTAACACTGCCCTTGTTGTTGCTGGAGATGTGGAGACTTGTAGCTAAGCAGGGGATATAGGAACACATGCATCCCCCCCTGCTCTATTTAGCACACAGCTTCATATTCCTCTCTACACTCCTAGATCAGCCCCTCTCCTGCAAACAGACCTAGGCAGGCCCCAACCAGGGGTGAACTCTAAAGGCAAAACCCCCCCCCCCCCCTGTATAGAAGTTAGTAGCTCCCTTTTGGTGCTGAGGGAGGGGGGGGAGGGGGAAACAGAAGACAAGCTAGCAGCCCCCCGTTAAATTTCCCAGGGACGTGACAGGTAAAAGTCGTAATGAGACAACTCCTTTAATAAAAAACATTTAGCCATTATGGAAAAAAATCCGAAAAAAAAGAAGCCCCAGGCTTTTAAGCGCTGATCTTACATCCATCAAGAATGGGACAGCATTTATCTCCCAAAACTTCAGCAATGGTAGAAATGGCCCTGTCCTAACTTTTTTAGATGTATTCCTGCCATAAAGTTTATTTGTTACAAATAAAATGAAAAAATGTCTAACTTTGTACTTCTGATATGTGTTCTATGTTCTGTTATCAATACAATGTAGCTATAGAAGATTTCCAAATTATTGCATTCATATTTTCTTTCATTTTACACAGCGTCCCATCTTCTTTGGAACCTGTGTTTATTAGCATCCCCTAGTGATTAAGGGGTCTAAAGGGAAAAAAAACATTGCTGGAAGATTTTCCAATAATGGCATCTCTTTGAGCAATATAGACCAGATATACTTATATATGGAACAATTTTGCTTCTGTGTCACCAAGGGCAAAATGTTGTTCAGTACACTGACCACTTTCTACAGATCAGATCTTCAGGTTTTCATGTTCTGTAAGGCTATGTCTACACAGCATAGGTTTTTTCATTGGATTTACGGCGGATTCAATATTTAGGGTGACATGTATGAACGGGGCTCTGCTAGCTTTCTGCCGTACTTTGCACCAAAAAGCTGTCGTACCTCTGTTCTATATATGTATGAACAGTCGCACTCCAATCTTTAGAGCAATTGGTGCCAGCCCTGACATTTTGAAATGCACCAAAGATTTAGGGTATTCTGGGGGCATCGCATCACATTCATAGAATTAGACACATTTATAAATGTTTGGCGCCAACATAACTGAAGTTAAAGGTGAACTACAGAAGAACAGGTTCATCCATTCTGTCACATTCTACACAGCCTTAAAGAGATGTAGAACTAGCCTGCCCGCGCCAGTTCATACATGTCACCCTTAGAAGCTGCCAAAAATCCGACTGTATTCAATGCTGTGTCGACTGCAATGAAAAATCCGTGCTGTAGTTTACACAACATGGATTTTTTCTGGTCGGTTTTAAAATCCGCCAGATTTTGAAACCCGCTGGTTCTTCAATGATATATGGTATTTTAACATTGCTGTGTAGACATAGCCACTTTTTATGTTTATTAATGTTACTCACAATACAATGGCTTTATAAACATGGCAAAACTGTGAGCATAGCGCCTCTAAGAGTCCTTACAACTACACTAACTGTGGACATTCTGGGCGATATGTATCAATGGGGCTTAGCCTGAAGTCTGGCGTCTTTCTAGCCAAAAAACTGTCGCAGCCCCGTTCACTCTATTTTTAAACAGGTGCACTCCAATATCAGGCACATTACAGAGCACCCACGACACTTTGTAATGCACCTGAGATTGGGGGGTGTGCTGGAGGCGTGTCACACTACAACCATACGAAGCTACATTTATAGTTTTAGTACAGCAAATCCTGGCACATTACTGCTGGAACAGGTAGAGCACTTTAAAAGTGTTTTACCTGAGCCAAAAGTGTCGCTTTGTAGCCAGAAAGCGCTAAATCTATGTCCCACAGTAGAACAGGTTCATAAATTCAGGTGCCTTCTACGCTACAAACGAAAAAAATGGCTCCTGGGTGCCAAAAATCATACATGTCGCCCTCTGTGTACCGACATATGGTGGCGATGCACTGCTTTGCACAGATAATACTTCCAAGAAGGGAAGAATATCTCTCTGTTATGGTGTCTAATGGCATGGTGCTATAATACAGTCATGCTTATTAGACACTGTATGTATAAATTAAGGGTATGTTCACACGGCTTATTGCAGCGTGTACAGTACGTGCCGCAATACGCCATGTGTTTTGGAAGCACGCGCTGATCAGCGTGTACCCCCAAAGCACTGGGGTGGGGCAGGCATGCATCGTCAGTGGCCCGTAAGCGCCGTGAATAATTCATATGTCCCTTCTCTCCACAGGCGTACGCCTGGGGAGACGACGCGTAATTCATAGTTCTCTATGACAGCTATGAATTACCGTAATTGCGGTGCGCATTTCGCCACATATAAAAGCGCAATATGCGGCGAAATGCTCGTGCAATTACGCTTTCAAATAAGCCGTGTGAACAAACCCTAACAGAAATTATACAAAATAGAACCCAAGAGAGAATGATTGTGGATAACTCATGTAACTTGACAGAGTTGTTTCACCTTGACAACCCCTGTCCGTAAGCCTTATTATAAAATATAGATACTCTTGATGATGAATCTCACTTTATTTCTGGTGGAGCTTGGTATGCCAGTGCTTTACATGAGTGGCCATTCATTTGAACAGTTTGCTTGTGATGCCAGGTTTATAGACCTTTGTACAGTAAGGGTATGTTCACATGGTGTATTGCAGCGCGTACAGTACGCGCCGCAATACGCCGTGTGTTTCGGTAGCTCGCACTGATCTGCGCGTACTCCCGAGGCACAGGGGGGAGGGGTGGGCGGAACCACAGACATACATCACTCACGACGCGTAATCACCGCGAATAATTGACATGTCACTTATCTCCCCGAGCGTACAATATGATCGTATTGTATGTGCGGGGGGAAGAGGCATAATCCATAGTTCTCTATAAGAGCTATGGATTACCGTAATTGCAGGGCGCATTTCACCGCGTATTAAGCGCAATACGCGACGAAATGCGCCCCAAAATAAGCCGTCTGGACATACCCTAACTGTCCATGGCTTCCACTGGCAATAGTAGCTGATCACCAGAGGGTTTAGAAACCAAACCTATGTCCTTTTGCTGATTCCAATGTCATTAAAGAGGTTGTCTTCAAGACACAACCTTCTTAAGTGAGTTATATTATACATTTTGTACAGATTTTATCTTAAGATATAAATACACCATGGCCAAATTTAAGTTATACTTTTCTCAATGGGTTTTCACTTAAACATTTTAATAGAACAGTAGTAATATATATGCAGATTTCTAAAATACAGTATTTGCAAATATTACAGCAAATTTTATTGAATTGGACTGGATGGTCAAATAAAATTAATTTTATTGATAATTGGTAAGATCTGGTACAAAATAGTCAGAATTTTTGAGTTGGACCTAATGCAAAAATTCTTCTCTAAGTAAATATACATAAGTGCTAAATGCCAACCTGTAATAAAATGTTATATTTTAGCGAGGGAACTACAGAAGATATACAACTTCTAGTCACAGAAGAAGAAGAAGAAGAAGAAGAAGAAGAAGATGAACTGGAGGAGGATGAGGACAAAGAAGAAAATGAAAAGGAGGAAACATTAAAAGATTCTCTTCAAAGTGATGAAAGCTGCCACAATGAACAGAGCTTTAGCAGTAAGAGACGGGTAACTGACGATGATTATGTAAAAGATGACAGCAAAAAAAGTAGAAAAGACACAAAAGACACAGCTACAAGCATCTCACCAGAGGATTGTGAAGAAACAATCGACAGTCTGCATTCTAATGAGGAGGAACAAGAAAGTGAATGCACTGAAGAAATTAAGAGATATTCCATAAAGGAAGAGGAAACATTTTTGTTTCTTGGTAAGAAATCTTATTTAGTTTAAAAAATGTGTATGGTGTCCCCTCAAGTAAGTACAGCTAATGCCTACCGCTTGTAAGATACGCAGGTGTTGCTCATGTGCAGCTTGTAGTTTTTAGTCAGCTGCCTGCCACTGCCCATATAGCAGGGTTCCTAAATGCACAAAAATAGCTGCAAGTAATTGGCACAAACTAAATTTTCCCATATACATAGCTGAAATAAATCTACTGTTTACAGAGAATCTATGTAAAAGACAGCCCTGCTACATGGATGGTTCTAACTTGTACAAGATAGCTAAAGCTTTGATAAACTACCACCTGTTACACACTAAGGAAATGAGAGAATTGTAATAATGGGCTAAGGAAATGTAGTTTATTGAGTATCTTGTGTACTTATATAACAAACTTATGTGAAAATGACTGATTGACAGAGATTGTCTAGAGCTTCAGGAGTACTTAATTCCTCCAAAAGCCTTGATAACCCTTTCAGATGTATTGGTAACCATTATTGCAATTTATTTTTTTAGTCGATTTGTTCATTTTGCACTTTATACAGACAATCCCCGACTTACACCGTTCCGACTTACATCTGTCCCCTAGTTACAACCAGAGACTTATGGGGCATGCTGGCACTTGTAGTTCGATGTCCCACAGCAAATAGTAGCTGTGGAACGACAAGTTCAAGCATGCCACAGCAGCACATGAGGTTAGAATGAGGTGAAATTTTCTTAACAGGGGCGCAGACAGCAAAACAAATGTAAAAACCCATCCAAAACTAAAAAAAAAACAAAAACTTTTGTGCTGGAGTTACATTTAATAAATATACCTGTTACGACTTACATTCAAATTCAACTTAAGAAAAAACCTACAGTCCCTATCCCGTTTTTAACCCGGGGACTGCCTGTATTTGCCCATTTTTACTTTATACTTTATCTTGTGCACAAGCTATCTTTTATTTTTGATGATAAATGTCTTCATACATGTTTTTTACTTTAAAAAAAATAAAAAATAATAATCCCATTTAGGGATAACTATTGTGTACTTTGTTTTACACTTAGTAATGTATTATGGATAGTCCTGTATACTCCTGTATGCTAATACATTACACTATGGGAGACATGTATGAAAATTGTCTAGGTGTAAGACTTTCTTTGTTGCCCATAGCAACCACTTTTATTCATAAAGTGCTGTGAAAAAAATAAAGGGGATCTCTGATTGGTTGCTATGGGCAACAAAGAAAGTCTTACACCTAGACAATTTTAATACACAAGACTCAATGTACAGTATGACACAGGCTGCTTTCAGGGCAACAAACAGTGTGTCCTGACTGCAGGTTTACTATACAGACAACCCTCGGGCTACTTTAGGGCGACATGTATGAACTTTGGTGCAGACAGACCAGTTCTAAATAGCTTTAAGGCAGTGTAGAATGCACTGGAAGTGTATGCAACCGTTCTTCTGCAGTGCAATACATTTGGTCAACCGTAGTGTATCCTTCGCCATGTCTATTGCGCACTAGTTAAAAAGTAGAAAATACCTACAGAATTCCTGACAGCTTGGGCCATGGCTTACTATGTCACATATAAAACTATATGAATAAAATATTTCACCATAAATATATTTGTCAGGAGGGGGCGGGGCTAGCCTCCTTTTGGCCCGGTTTGAAAAAAATACCCCTTGAAGGCCTTCAAATGATCTTCGGCTGAAAACTGCAGATTTGGCTTTAAAATCCCGGGAAAAACTACAGCATCTTACAAAAAGGGAACAGGCGGAAACAGCAGGTTGACACAGCTTGTGCTCCCCTCCCAGGGGGGAAAAAAAATGTGAAGGTTCTCTTTAAGGCGTGTAGAATGCCGGAATGAGAACCTGTTCTTCTGCGTTCATACTTTGGGGTGCATCATGGTGTAATCTTGGCAAAGCTCTGGCAGCATATTTAAAAAGTAAAAAATCCCTTTTCAGAATTCTGACAGCTTGGGCCATGCTTACTAATGTTAATTATAAAACTATATTGAATAAAATAATTTCCCCAAAATATAAAATTAATATAAAATGAATGTCTAATTAAAGAGAACCTGTCACATAGATTATGCCCTCCTTGCTGAGGACAGCACAAGCTAGTGTCAGACATGCTGTTTCTAGAGCTGTGTCCCTTATTCTGTAAGATGCAGCAGTCTTCGTGTATTTAGTGCTCAAATCTGCAGTTTTCAGCAAGAAAAGAGTCAAAGAGTCAGTTTTTTTCAAACCCCGCCCATCTGAGGATAGCCCCGCCCACCTCAACTGATAAACCTATTACTTTGAATAGGTAGAAACATGTTAATAACTGCCAGGTAGGCGGGGCTAGCCTTTGATGGGCGGGGCTAACACCTGCTAAAGAATAAGATTTGAGGGGTAAATGCTCTAAAACTACAGCATCTTACAGTATAAGGGACACAGCGCTGGAAACAGCAGGTCTGACACTAGTTGTGCTGTCCTCAGCAAGGGGAGCATAACCTATGTGACAGGTTCTCTTTAAATAATATAAAATGCATTTACAATTAAATATTATTAAATTTATATTCAATTATATATTATAAAATTAATGATAATTTAAATATTACATTAGAAAATCAATACAGTATCTACCATAAATCTGCTTTTGCAAATACATTTATTGCTCATGAGTATCTAAAACAGAATAAAACACTTATTGCAATTGATTGAAAATCATGGAACTACAAAACAGTGTCAATTTTGTTCCCCCTCCAATAATAATAGCCATCCTTTTTGCCCCTTTAAAAAGTTACAGGGCCCTCCTTTTGCCCACTGGACAAACATACTACCCCCTGACAGTAACTATGCACCTACCTTACTAAAACCATCTCCTTTAGTAATCGTTTGCCTAGAAAAAAAATGCCTCCTGTATGCCTAGAAAGTAAAAAATGCCCTATTGTGCACTATTAAAAATAAATTTGGCTTCTGTGTGCCCTCTAAAACATAATTATGACCTTTATGTCTCTGAAAAAAATGCTATTTGTGTTCCGAACAAAATAAAATTCCCCAAAACACAAGGCAATCACTTCATTCTGTTCAATTTCCTGGAACATCTCAGGTAATGATTATAGGAGTGGTCCAAGTATCCTTAGGTTTTCTTGTACTATCACAAATAAATCAACCAGAGGCTGCAACAAGAACATATCTGCACTCTCTTTTCTGTTGTAGCCACTGAATGATTTATATGTGCTAATACAAAAAAATAAAATTCCCACCTTCACGCCACTGATACCTAACATTAGTCATTAAACAAGCAGAGCCACTAAAGCCTCTTCTGGCTTGTTCTGGTATGTCGCTGGACACAGACCTATGGTCAATAAATTAGAAAATGGCCAAATGCTGTACTTTTGGCTTTACTGTATTACTGTAAAGCAAATATTGTTGAAATTGGTGCTCACCTGGGGTAGTGGACTTGGAGTTTGGGGCATGTTCCTTGGATGCCTGGTGCTAATGATGCCCATGGTGGTCTGTAATGGATCCTGAAACTCTTTGATAAATTAATCAGTCTGCTAACAGAAAAGTACCCAAACTACCCATTCAGAGGCCTAATTTATCAAGACTGTATAACCATTTTAATTTTTTTTTATAGCTTGTTTTATGTTAAATAGTTAAGTGAGATACTAAATTTTTGGGTTGGTCAGTTTAAACTTAGTCTAGAGAATTTCTTTAAAAACAATAGGCCATCTCTCTGTAGCTTGTTACCAGATATTTTCAACAGCTCAGCTAGGTTTTTCTAATGCACTGCTCCTCATTGCACTGCACTATTAGTTTTCCCTAAATTAAACCATAAAATGTTGTCCATCCATTAAACCTCTACTGATTTATTTTCTGATATATGATTTTTATCAGAAACACTATTATCCTTCTTGGACAACCACTGAAGACTATGTACATCTTTGTAACCAATTTGTTATTGCTCCAGAGCATCAAAAATGAAATAACCTTGCAGTAGGTCCTGTTTTAAAATGTGCATATATTTCTATAATGCTAATGAAGGCACATATGTCTCTATGGTGTGAAGTCCCAGACATGAGTAATATTACCAACCATAGCTAGTAGATTACCAGTTAATGACTTTGCTATTTAAAATATGATGAAGAAAATAATTTATATACCTTTGATAATACTGTGTACTGAGGGCTCATGTTTGAATTGAGAGTTGAAAGTATTAAAACAGTAAGAGTGAACCAACTTTACAGCAAGAAATAGCAAAACCAGTGGTACTTCCAAAATAGGACCATATTAAAATATGGTGTCTCATAGTATTTTTTGTTGTTATTTTTTCCTGAATATTCTGCTTAATGACATTTGATTTCTGTAAATGTTATTTTCATTGTTCGTTCCGTTTGCTCCTGAGTGTTAAGTCTTAGGCCCGGTTCACAAGGCTTATTGCCGACGTAATTGCGGGGACGGATTTCGCCCCGCAATTACGCCAGCTCTATGCAGCGGGGGCGGGAGGGGCCTGCAGCTCGCCGGCCCTAGAGACACTCATTATTCACAGTGCGTACACGCCGTAAATACTTGACATGTCACTTTCCAAGCGCGGAGGAGAGACGAAATCCACAGTTCTCTATGTGAACTGTGAATTACCTTAATAGCTGGCACGGATTCCAGCCGTATTGCAGCGCAGTACGGCACGCAATATCGCTGGAATCCGTGCCCAAAATAAGCCGTGTGAATGGCCCCTTTAAGTTTTTTTTTGTTTTTTTTGCTTTTTTTTTCAGATGTCCATAATATATACCATAATAAAGGGAATAATCATAGCTCAGACAAATACCAAAACATCTAGATAGTCAAAAGCAGTTAAGAGAAACCTGAAATTTAATAATTAAGGGTGACATGTAAGAATGTTGGCACTGACAGGCCAGTTCTAAATAGCTTTAAGGTAGTGTAGAATGCGCCAGAATGTATGAACCTGTTCTTCTGCAGGTCATACATACAGGTGCATTGTAGTGCCAATACAACAAGTCTGGCTCAGGGAAAGCACCTTTAGCTTGGTCTGACTGTTCCAACTGTTCTGCACCTAGGTTTGGCGTCAAAGAATCATAAATGTGTCTACTTCTATGAATGTGGTACGACACTCCCCTACAACACCCCTAATCTTTGGCATATTAAAAAGTGTCTTTGGCGCATTACAAAGGGACTTATCGCCAAAGTTTGCAGTGCACCTGTTCATACATTCTTTTTGGCTCAAAGTACACCAGAAAACTGGCGCAGCCCCATTCATTCATGTCACCCTAAGTGTATAAAAAAGGAGGGTCTAAAGATAACCAGTGTAAAAAGTCTTCTGGTTTTAGTTTTTTTAGTTGTTTCTCCGAAGTAAGACCTGTTTCATAGGAAAATGAACCTGGGCAACAAGCAAAGTAAGGCCTCACTGTCTGCTTTTAGACTTAGTATTTAGTATTTTACAGTTTCTAAATCCTAATTGTAAATTTTGTGGTAGTTTGAAGCAGGGAAGATGTTAAACTGGAGGGGTCAGAGGTAAATTAAAGATGCTTTAGAGGGCCCATAACTGATGGTGGCCTTAAATGATAGCCCAGTTTGCCACCCCTTAAAATCAACAACTGTAACACTATCTCAAGGTGAGTTGATAACTCATCTTCATCTCAGCCTCCCTGAAGTTAAAGGTGCGTTCCCACGGCAGAGGACAAATACCGGTCAGTTTACCCTGTTTTGTCCTGTTTTGTGGCCGTCCCCACGGCCACGGGGAGGGGGGGGGGGCGGCTATTCTTCGCGATGAGCGAAGAAAAGCCCTCCCCCTTCACATTCACAAGCACAGATTCCGTCCAAAAACCGGACAGAAGATTGTGCTTATAGAATGTTTTGCAGGTGGAAAAACCACCGGACGGAAAACCCGTGCAGTGGGGACTGCTACACGGGTTTTCCATGGAATACCACTGTGCTAATTTTCGGCCGGTTTTTTAGGCGGTCTGCAAAGCCGCAAACCGCCTGAAAAACTGGCCGAAAACCCGTGCAGTGGGGACATGCCCTAACACTAAACTGAGAGTGAAGAGGAGTCAAATAAGTAGAGAAAAAGATATTTTTCTGTACTAAGATATATTCTAAAGCTCTTTTCACTGATTTACTGAAAAAAACGGTACCCTCATAGTACCTAGGCAAGTGATCCACACTTTTTGCTATTAAATAAGATTTTACCTTTGAAAAGTAATAAGAATGAATGATAGCTAAAGCTAATCATGTGGCATATATACTAGTATGTTCTGAAAATATTTGTTGACATGGACATTTGTTGCTCACCGCTTGTTTGCTTTTAAATCCCTTGTAGATGTCACACCTCCACCTCCAGCTCCTTTTGATCACAGAATTGTTTCAGCTAAGCATGCTCAGATTAATAACTATTACAGTGTGGAACAGACACAGGTGCTTGGTGGGTAAGTCTATAACCTGCTATTGTCTGTATTTCTGAAATAAACAAAACTTTTAGGAAGAGACAGTTCTTCACAGAACATCAGTTATAATTGTGATAGCGTTGTACTATGCTGGACTTCAGTGCTTGTGGTTTCATTGGTGTTTTTATCAAAACTTATTAAGTCTTGCCTTCATTTACAGTGGGAGGTTTGGTCAGGTGCACAGATGTGTCGAGAAAGCCTCAGGACTTACCCTGGCAGCAAAAATCATTAAAGTCAAAGGACATAAGGAAAAGGTGAAATCTGTTCTTACATCATATGATAGATACAGTAATGTTGACAAATCAAATAATAACAAAGCTGTTTGTCCATAAGCTGTGACTCCCACTTACATTAAAAATAAATGGAGCACAAATTTTTGCTCAGCTATGTGATTCTTCACTTTAATTTTGACACTCCACCATATATAAAGAAACACTACAAAGGCCATGTTTACAGCTCAATGGCTGGACTAGACTGAACCCAGTAGCAGGCAACTCTGGCCCATATTCTATTTGGTAAAAATAAACAGGTGCAGCTAATTGCTGAGCAGCAGTTCACACACCCCACCACTAGGGGAACAATTAGAACATTAACTTGATACATATTCACACCAGCATGCAGAAAAGCCACAGTATAATGCATGAGGAGATTGCACAGATGCAAAAATACCAATAGAATAACCACTCACATACCCTCCATGCATTAGGGGGGTGGTTGCTGGTACTGAAATTGCATATAAATAAGGCGATACAGAAGGGTGCCATAAATACAGATACGCTCCACCATATATCACATACTGTTTCTACATACATCATAATAAATTCCCTTAATCAGTCATCAATGGAACCTGCTTAGTGCTGGATTATTAAATATTCTGAATTACTGGTCAGTAAGGACTGATGCGTATGCCTATGTCATACCTTAAAGGAGTATTACCATCACAGTAAGTGCTGTTGGAAAGGCCAATTACTGTAAAGTAAGACATTTTTGTAACGGAGGAGTGGATCCGCTGGACCAACGCAAGCGATGATAGCTAAGCCACGCCAGGGAACGGAGTCTAAGTAGCCCCCGGTTTTCACCAGAGCCCGCCGCAAAGCGGGATGGACTTGCTGCGGCGTGAGGCTACCAGGTCGTTACCCCTGACATGACTTGCTTGCGATGGCGGCCGGGGTACAGCGTGGTGCAAAAT
>JAODAL010035532.1:0-42838 GCA_025379985.1 Phyllomedusa bahiana | reverse complement strand
GGCCAGCGTGAAGGGGGGAGGGATGTTTTCCACTGGGGGGGAAAAAAGAAACCCCCCCTTCCATTCCCCAGATTTTGGAAAAGGGCTAAAGAGAAGATTTAAATCAGGGGAATTAAAGGAAAAACGATACACCCCCTTTTTTAAAAGCAAAAATGGGTGATTTATCAAAATTTGTCAAAAATTTAAAGAATGTCTTAGTTCCCCAAAGGGAACCCAAATCAAAGTTAACCCTTTTTTTTTTGAAACAGCTGGGGGAAAATAAAGCTAAGCCCTGATTGGTTGCTATGGGAAAACTAAGACAGTCTTACTGTTAACATTTTTTGATAAATCAGGCCCAATATGTCAAAAGAAAAAATTTTCAAAACCCACTTGGAAAGAAAAAGCTTTAAAAAAAGGTCCCAAATTTTCCCCAAAATTTTAAGTGACGTAAAAGTCAGATATAAAAAAAATTAGGGTTTTGGTTTTTAAACCCGCAAAGGGTTTTAAAAGGGGGTTTTTTCCCACCATTTTTAATGTTGACTTTGGGAACCCCAAAATGGGTATTTATTTCACTTTTTCAAAATTTATATGTGTTTTCAAAAAGTGAAGCCTCTGAAAGCAAACAGCATTTTAAATTTCCCCCCTTATTTAAACCTGAAAGTTCCCAACGACACGCCGGGGAGCGACGGCCGCGTTGGTAAAAACCCTTATCTGATACAGGAAAAAAATGAAGGGAGTTTTTAAAAGGCAGGGGGTAAAAAAGTGAAGTCTATGAGGCGGGTGTCTTGCTTATTGACAATCCACTTTTTGAAAATGTTTTTATTTCATTTAAAGTTTTGGGGACCCTCCCTTTTTCCCCTCACTCCTTACTAACCCCCCCTTTTCAGCCCATGAAAGTTTTCATGACTCAGTGGGGATTTTTTTGACTTTCTCTCTGTGGGGATAAATAAGTAAAAACTTGCGTCCGGGAAAAATTTCCCCTTTAAAAAAGCCTGTTTTTATTACTAAACACCGGTTGCGACTTCAAAAAAACGTGAAAATTTATTAAAGGTGCTAAACCCTGTTACAATCATCTCATATTAATTTTTCAGTTTCTGTAAGAAAACACTGCAGATTCCAAAACGTTTACAATTTGGTTAATCCTTATGCAGATCCGATGGCCACTTTCTATGCGGGAAATCTAAGTTAAGGTTTTTGGATTTCTGATCGCTGATTTATTTAAACCCTTTTTATTTCCCCGGGAAAACCCATTTTGGCCTCTCTACGAGCCCCTTTTTTTAAAATCTGTAAAAGTGTTACTTTTATGTGAGAAAAAACTTTTTGAAAACTTTTCCCTATCCATGTAAAATTCGGGAGATTTTTTTCCCTCATTGACACATTTGTTTTTAAGATAGTAAAAAATTTTTTGGTTTCCAAAAAATGTTTGGGTTTATTTTAAAAAATTTTACCAATTTCAAATTTAAAAAAATTTAAAGCAGAAAGGGACAGATATTTAAAACCCACTAAAAATAGTTTTATAACTAGCAACTACCATATTTTCCTGCGGGTTTTTTGGGCATCATTTTTTTTAAATGTTTTTTTTTTTTTTACGACATTAGGGGGCTTAGAAATTTATTTGAAAATTTTCAAATTTTTCCCAAAAAAATTTTGAAATTTTTACATATTTTTGGGAACCCAAATCCAGTTCAAGGGTACTTTTGATTGACCGGGTATTTTTGATCCCCCCAAAAAATGCCTAAATTAAGAAACTCCCCCCCCTTAAAAATATTCAAAACCGCTTTTTTGGGAAATTTTTAATTAACCCCATTAGGTATTTCACGGAATTAAAGCAAAGTGGAATTTAAAAATTTTTCAAAATTTCACTTTTTTTGAGAAATTTTCAATTTTTTGTACTTTTTGAAAAAGAAATAGGGTTTAAATGGATCAGGGAAAAACAAATTTAAAATTATTGTTTCCCCCCAGTTTCTGCGGTTTTCAAGATACCCCTTATTTTGGCCCTAGTGCTTTATTTTGGGAAAAACCCCAAGCCCCAAATAGGAGGAGCACCTACGGGAAATTTGGGGGCCATTTTTTCATTCCAAATTTTTTTGGGGGCCAAATTTCAGGTTCGCAACACCCAAAATTTCCCAAAACTTAAAAAATTTAACCCTAAAAAGACCCCAATTTTTAAAACCAACCCCCCCCCTTCCCAAATTTTAAAAGGGGTGTAGTGATAAAACCCGGCCCCCAAAAGGGGGTTTTCAAAAATTTTTTTAGCTTTTTGGGGGGGCTCGGAAAATAAAAAAAATATTATTTTTTCCAAAAATTCTGTTTTTTTGCTGAAAAGTTTAATTTTTAAAAAGGAATTTTTTGGGAAAAAACCCCCAAAAAGGTTTTGTTACGAAATTTTTTTCCAATTTCGGCAATACCCCATGTGGGTGTAAGCTGTTTGGGCGCAGGCAGGGGGGTAAAGGGAGGGAGGTATTTGGCTTTTGGGCAAAGTTTTGGTGGGGGCCTGTCCATTAAAAAAGCCCCAAATTTTACTAGAACGGTGAAACCTTCCAAAATTTCCCCATTTTGGATTCAAAACCCCTCAGGGATTCATTTTAGGGTGATTTTGCATTTTTGGGGACGGGTTCCGTAGTTTTTTTTTTGCAATTGGGGCCATGGAAAATGGGGGGGGGAAACGCAGTTCCGCCATTTTTTTGGGGCCCTTTTTTTTTACAGTATTCCCCATACGGGATAAAAAAAGGGATAACTTTCATGGGGGTCTTTCAATTAAAATGTTTAAAAATTTTATATATTTTTTTTATTTTTTTTACTTTTAAAAAATAGAAGCATTTTTTTAAAAAAAAAAGTTGCTTTTTATGTTGTCCTATTTTTGACAGCCATAGCTTTCTTAATTTTTTGCATATGGACTGCTTGTGGGCTTGTTTTTTTCGGTGATTTAGTTTTTATTGGTACCCTTTGGGGGGCATGTGATGCTTTGATCATTTTTTTAAGGTTTTTTGGGGGCATTTGGGGCAAAAATACAGCAATCTGGTATGTTTTTTATTTTTTTTTTCAGCGGTACTGGCGGTAAAAAATGACATGCTAGTTTTCTCAGCAGGTTGATAATTAAGGGTACCACATTTTATATTTTTTTTTATTTTTACTGCTTTTACAAAAAAAACCCCTTTTTTTTTGAAAAGGAAAACCGTTTTTGCATCTCGCGGTCTGGGGCCATACTTTTTTTATTTTTCTGTTTATGGAGCGTATTAAGGGACTTTTTTTTGGGGGATAGTTGTTTTTTTTGGTAACATTTTTGAGGGGGGCAAGACTTATGATCCTTTTAAATCCCTTTTTTGGGAAAGGAAAGGGGGAAAAAAATACTGCAATCCTAACAGTGTTTTTTATTTTTATTTTTAATAGCCGTTCACCATGCAGTATCCGTGACAAGTGTAGTTTTACTTCTGTGGGTTGAGACGATACGGTTGATTCCTCAATTTATTGTAGTTTTTTATTTGCAAGCACAATTTTTTTGAAAAAAAAGTGTTTTTATTGTGTATAAAATACAATATTTATGTCATGCTATCTTCTAATAGCCAAAACCCTTTTTCATTTTTATCGTATATACAGAGCGTGTAAGGACTTTTTTTTGCGGGATGAAACTGACGTTTTAATTGTAACAACTTCTGCGTTTATATGAGTTTTTGATCGCTTTTTATTCCATTTTATGTGCTGCAGGATGTACAAAAATCGCAATTCTGTGGACTGTTTTTGTTTTTGTTTTTTACGGCGTTCAACAGTACAGGTTAATTAATGTAACATATTTATAGGGTGGGTCCGCTACGCACGCGGCTTTACAAATATGGGTTCTTATTTATTTTGATCTTTTTGAGGCGATTTGGCGTTTTGTAAAGGGGAAAGGGCCATGTACGTGTTTTTATTTTATTTTTGTGTTTGTGTTTTACTTTTTGTACACTTTATTTTATACTTTTTCACACTTTTTACTTTTTTCCCCAGGGGGGAATCACATGAACGATCGTTAGATCGTTCATGCAATAGGAGATAAGATACGGCTTCTAGCTGTATGCTGTCTCATGGCAACTGTCAGTCACGCTGCCCACAGTGCATTGTGGGCATCGTGACGTCACCAGACAACCCGGATGCTGTCATTCAGCGTCCAGGCTGTCTGGTAGGTGATCAGTAGCGGCGCTCAGCGCCGTTACTGCGACGTGTTCTCAGGCAGCAGGTAGCTCACTCTGCCGCCCGCAGCCGCGATGTCGCGACCACGATGTCGCGACATCGGGGGTTAATCCCCGCGGGCCGGAGCTCACTCCAGTCGTGGGGGATGCGGCATGATGCCAGCAGTAATATACCGCGATCTTGCGCGCTCCGCCTGTGAGCTCGCAAGATCGCCTTGACGTACTCATACGGCAATTTGCAGGAACCCCTACCCGACATTGCCGTATGAGTACGGCAAATGTCGGTAAGGGGTTAAATAGTTAAATCTATGCTAAGTAAAATAGTATAGAATTGGCATACATAAATCTACCAATATATTGTGCGAAAGTCCCTCCTGGGACAGAGTAGGCTATATACAAAACGAATACAAAAATAACGCAAAACAACAATGACACTACATATATATATGGGTTATCTTACTGTATGTATACTCCAATAAGTGTGTGTGTTACCCAGAAATTTTGTGTTTTCCTTGATACTTTTATTTATCAAATTAGTTGCAAAATGAATAGAAATATCGTCCAGACATTGAAAGGTTAGAAATAATTTTTTTATTTGAAAAATAATTTTCTATTCGGGGACTTTGCTTTCGTCAGAAAATGCTCCCTTTTGCAGCAACCCCAGCATTGAAAGACCTTTCTCATTCTACTGCTATTTTGTGGGAATTGGAGACATTTCCCCCCTGCTTCCCAGAAGCCCCCCCACAAGTTGGATTGGCTTGGGGGCATTTTTTGCGCCCTTTAGGCCCCGCTGCCCCCCAAACAGCTCAAGGGGGTTTGAGATCTGGGCCTGCTCGGGCCACTCCATTACAGATAGAATCCCAGCTGCCTGCTTTTTCCCCTAAATAGTTTTTCCCATCATTTGGAGGGGGCTTTGGATCTTTGTCCTTGGGGAGAATTGGCTCCATAAGGGCCCCCCCCAAGGGTATGGCATGGGTTGAAAAAGGGAGTGTAGCTTCTTATTCAAAATCCTTTTCCTTGTACAAACCCCCACTTTCCCAACCCCAAAAGCAACCCCCCCATCCTTTCCCTCCACCAGCCCAACCCCGGACCCACAGCCCTCCCCAGCCCCAACCCCAGAACCCACATGCCCTCCCCCAGTTACAGATGGCGTCAGGCTCTTCCAGCATTTTTCAGTTGTTTTGGTCTACAAATTTTCTTCTGGTGATCAAACACCTCAAACTTCGTTCTTGTTTAACACTTTTTTCCATTTCCCCTGTTTCCCAAGTTTGGGTTTTTTAGCCCATATTAATCTTTTCCTTTTATTAGCCCGTTTCAATATGGGTTTTTCTTTCCACTCGCCCTGAAGGCCACATCCTGGGGTCGCCTTTTCACTGTAGACGTTGACCTGGCATTTTGGGGTACATTTAATGAAGCTGCCAGTGAGGCCCGTGAGGTCCTTTCTCAAATAGAGCTTAATACTTGTCTTTTTGCTCAGTTGTGCGGGGGCCTCCCACTTCTCTTTCTACTTGGTTAGAGCCTGTTTGTGCTTCCTCTGAAGGGAGTAGTAACCCCCGTTTGGGAAAAATCCTTTTTTGGGGCAATTTTCCATGGAATACCCTTTCATCTCTAGAACAAGAATAGACTTTTGAGTTTCACATGAAATTTCTCTTTTTCTGGCCTTTTGCGAGTTTAATCGAAACAACAAATGTAATGTCCAGATTCTCAATAGCTCAAAGGAAGGTCAGTTTTAAGTTTCTAATCACCAAACAATTTTCAGCTGTGCTAACATACTTGCACAAGGGTTTTAGGGTGTTAAAAATATCCAATAGCTTTCTTACACAGGCAAACCATGTACCTTTAAAACATGGATTTAGGGTTTGTTGGAAATGGGCCTCTATACACCATGAGATATTGCATTAACAACCAGACGTTTGAAATAAAAGAGTCATTTACCACCTTAAGGCCTTTTCACACGGTTTATTTTGGGATGTTTGGGAGCCGTATGCGCGCCGTTTTTGCGTGCAGTACAGCTCCAATCCGTCCCAGTAATACGGTAATCCACAGTTTCATGAGAACATGGATTCCTCTCTCCTCCCCGCTCGGCAAATCCCCCCGGGGGGGGAAAGTGACTGCACTTATTTCGGGGGTAACGCCCCGTGAATAATGCAATGCTAGGGGCCCGGGGAGCTCCCCCCCCCCCCCCCGCCCCCTGTCCCGCCCCCTTTTTCAAGCCTAACTGCAGGGGAAATCTGTCCCCCCAATTACGCTTGAATAAACCCTGTGAACACTGGTTAAACAATTATAGAGGGGATTTTCTGATTCTTCAATATTTTGTTCATTGAAAAAAAAAAGGCTTTTCTTTCAAAAAAGGAAATTTTTACCGTTCAGAAGTTTGGGGGCACTTTGTAGGGTGGTTTTTTTTTATTTATTTAAAAATATTTTAAATTTTTAAAAATTTTTATTTTTTTACTTGTGCCTTCTAAGGACTTTGGGTACTCCTATGTGACAATAGATACAGCTAAAACTTACCCTGGTACTTTGTTATGTCATCAATAGTAATCAAAACCCTTTTTGTTTACCGTGCAATAGTGTCCATAGTTTTTCTTCTTGGATCCCAGTAGGAGATCTGTGATCTGTGTTCAATCACCATATCGCTTGCAGATCATGTCAACATGTTAGAGCATGAATAAAAAGGAAGTGTTAGAAAAGTTCCAGTATGACAGATATAATTACCATCCTATCTGTGCCTTTTTCAGTTAAATGGCATCCTAATTACATAAAACAACCAATTTTGTTCATTACAGCTTAATTAAATTCATCTTAATTCAGTGCTAATGATATTATTTTTTGCCACGGAAAAAAAAAAACCTTTAAACTTGCTTTTTTTCCAATAAAACAAAAAAAAAGGGTTAGTCCATAATCAAGTGAGAAATCCTGTGAAATCTTTATTAATTTAAAATTTAATAAAAAAATTCGCTACGTAGAGGGGTAGAAAATGTTTGCTTAGTCCTTCTAAATAAATATCATCCTTTATTTGTGAAGTTTTTTAGTTTTCGAAATTATAAAAATTTTGGGGGATAAAATTTTAAAATGTTAGGAGCACTGTTACAAAAAAAACCAGACCCATTTTTTTTGGGGATGTCTATTAGAAGTGCTGCAGCCAGAAATCTCATGTAACTTGTGTCACTGAAGAGTCAGTGGACAAAATTTGGACCCACTTATTTCCCAAAACGAAGCAACAGATTTATGTGTTTGGGCAGATTAATAAAATGGTTTCACTGCCAGTCTTAAGGTGTCGGAGTAAGGGATTTCACCAGCGGTTTTGGTGCAGTTTTAATGGTCCCAAATTTAAATGCCCTTATTCCAGCAGCTTCTTTCATTATCTAAACGTTTGGAAAGGGAGAAATAATTAGTGTGTTTGTACCACAAGACCTCAGCACATCATTGTTATTATTTAAAACATTTCTGAAATTTAAAAAATGAAAGAACTTGCTGGTAAAAGGGCAGTTTAATAGAGGCGTTAAAGGTGCTTTCATACAGGGCATTTTTGGGTGCATTTTAACCACGCTCCAATTAAAAACTGCCTTTATTACCCAAGCTTCTTTCACTTATCTAAATTTTTCAGAAAGGGGTGTTTTAAAGAAAGTAATCAATGACTGTTTTAGTCTTGTGGATACAAAACAAAAAATTATTCCCACTTTAAAAATGTTTAGTAAGTGAAAAAAGCTTGTGGCAATAAGGGGCATTTTAAATTTGGAGCCATTTAAAAACTGCCCCAAAACTGCGCGTGTGAAACAGGGCAAAAACCCCCCCCCCCCCCCCTAAAAAGTTTTTGAGCACATGTGATTTTTCCAAACACTTGTATGCCAGAAAACTGGTGCGCAGTGCTGGTTAAATATCCCCCATGTGTCACCCCATGACATTTCTGAGAGGTGTTTTTGTTTCTCCCCACCCCTTTTAGCATGGTGACATGTAGGTGGGGGGAAACCCCAAAGTGCAGTATGAAAATGTGGACAGAGCATGTTAGGAGTCAACCTGACAATTACTTGCAATCAGAAAGCAAATTCAAGAACAAGTCAGATTCAAATAAATCACAAAGGCCTGTGGGCCAACGCTATGCCGCCATGTCATTTTGTGTGGTCCATGAGCGCTTAGACAGAGCGAGTAGAGATGGACAAGGTCTAAATGCAGATGGAATAGGGGTGACATGTATGAATCCTGGTGCTGACAGACCAGTTCTAAATCACTTTAAGGTAGAAAAGTTAAAGGGGGGCCGAAACTTTCGCAATGCACTGTGTGTCTGGTGCATTACCTATGTGCCTAAGTTCCATAATGCGCCAAACACACAGGCGAGGCGGGATGAACTTTAGACACCATTTATAATCGCACAAAAACAATTTTCATACATTCAGGCGCATTATACACTGAAAAAATAGTGTAAAAATTCATTTTAATGCCCCTGTTCCATACCGTCTCCTTGGGGCAGGTTCACAGGCTTATTAAAAGCCGAATTGGGGACGGATTTCGCCCGCAATTACGGTTGATAAGGGGCGGGGGGTTGGGGCGGGGGCGTGCGGCTGGCCCCCATAATTTTCATATCCAGAGGCGTATCCCCCCGGGATAATGAACTGTCATTTTTCCCCCACCCGGCGGTTTCCCGCCAAGGGGGGAGGAGAACGGAATCCATAGTTTTATGAGGTGTGGTTTTCGAAATGGCGGGGACGGTTTCCAGCCTATTGCACACATTACGGCCCCAAAATAAGCTGCAACCCTCCCCAAAATAACCCGTGTGAACGGCCCTTTAGATTTGAGTCAAATTGACATTGCCCCAAAAGGGAAATCGCAACCCCCACAAAATTGTCCTTTAAATCTCACAGGCGCGAACCCTGCCCTTTTGGACCATTTAAAGTTCTGCAGCACCAGTGACTTTTTTGCAAACTCTTAGTTTATCATCATTATTTTTTTTTTCTTTTAAAAATCTGTGAATCCATTATAGGAATAAAAACAGTTCACTGTCTGAGGACAAGAGATCTGGCGCACTCTTTCAATGAGAGAAAGCAGTTCATATTTTGTGCTTTTGCAAATGTGTCATTGGTTACAAAGTAGCGGAGATGAAACATTTTATTGACAATCCATTTTGCAAGAACAACAATTTAACATTGCAGTTTTCTGTCAACACAATCAGCATCGACATTGTAGCTGTCCCCAGAAGCCGTGCTTACAGTGATGCACTGATACATTTCAAAAGCCTTGTGGGCCCGACATGGAAGTTATTGTTACTTAATAGTTATGTGATGTTTCTGATTGCCGCAGCCTGACATGTTAATGTCTGCCTATTTTCTTTCTCCTTTTGTATTTCAATTATTTGTTGTGTGACTCCTTCTTAGGCTGTAAGTGGTTTTCTTGTCATTATCAATGCGTTCTCTTTTCTCACACCACATGCAGAAAAATTAACTCTTGAAGCTCTTGGACATTTTTATAATCTGTTATCGGCGACCTCGTGGATGCAGCGATTTTCCCCTCGACGGTGACATCCATCCCATTTTTTCTTAGATCACATCAAAACCATTGAAAAGCAGTGAAAAAGTTGAGATAACTTACTGTGATATCATGGTGCATTATCTCTCAAGTTTACCTTCCAAACCTGTAAAAATTTCTCTTTTCCTATGAAAAATACATCACGCGGGGAATTTTACAGTGGGTAGGGAAAAGTATTCAGCCCCCTTTACATTTTCACTTTTCTTCCTGCACCTTTTGGGTGAGATCCAAAAAGTTTTTTTTTTGCTCATTAAAGGGTTGTATCTTTTTCATTAAAGGGCCCTTTCAAAAATAAGGGGACGGTGAAAACATGAACTTTGCAATTGGATGTCATTTGCAGAGCTGTCTTTTTTTCACGTCTCCCTTATCTTCTGTTTTGTAAACACAGTTCCCCAGTGGGGTGGGTTCCTCCTCCTGTCCTTCATTGGTGGGCTCAATAATTTAAATTCTGTCTGGCCCCGGTCGGGTTCACGGGAGGGCCCCCATTCCCCTCTCTCACTCAGAGTAAGGGACCCCGCAGGGAAATTTACTCTGCACGCCAGAGAAAAACAATAACATGCAGGGCTTTACAATCAGAAAACAGCAGAAATGTCTTGATCCTGCTTCTCTCACTCAGATTAAGGGGGCCCCAGCAATTTCATCTGCACACCCCGCAGAAACACACTGCAGCTGATTTTACAATCAGAAAACAGCAAAATTGTCCATGGTGCACAAGTTCCGCATAAAAGCGAGATCTGTGCCCCTTATAGGAGACGGATTCAACTGAACAAAACCCCCAGGAGAGAGGAAAGAGATATAGAAGATGGTTTCATAAAAGACTTCTAGATTGAAGCAGGTATGGGGTATTTAAACAGCTTTTAAAAAAATAAGCTGCAGGGAGGAAACAGTGAGATGTGGATCAACAGAGGGGGGGGGGGGACAGGGCTTGGGACCCAGCATGAACAGTAAGGGGGATGATGTCAGCTGGGAGGGGAAAAAACCCCCCTGGATTTGTAGAGTGAAAATTTTAAAAATACTTGAAACACACGAACGAAGAAGCGATACATCCCTTCAACCCCTTTAAAAACCCCCTGGACGTATGGGTGCATCCAGGGGCGTTAAGGAGTTGTGTAGGGGTCGCAGCCAAACCCCCAAAACCATTGGGGTGTTAGCGGCTAATTCCCCCAACACCTGGCTTTTTGGTGCCCCCCGCGCTTTTTAACCCTTTAGAAACCCCCCGCAAAGGATGGCCCGGCGTTTAATCAATGAGAAAAGGTATGCGCACCTTTCCTCGCTTCAGCGGACCCCTGGGGGTGTAATCGCAGGGTTCCGATCTGTGAACATGGCGTGGAAGCCTTGTGAAGGCTCCCATGGGTCCCATGTTTTCATTTGCCCCATTCTGGCCCCGGCAGGAAGTGGGGAAAAACCGCCTTTTGGGTACCCCTTATGCATTGTCTATGCAA
This sequence comes from Phyllomedusa bahiana, assembly GCA_025379985.1. Lineage (NCBI taxonomy): Eukaryota > Metazoa > Chordata > Amphibia > Anura > Hylidae > Phyllomedusa > Phyllomedusa bahiana. The sequence goes on along the minus strand of JAODAL010035532.1, from coordinate 31,731 downwards.
TGCATTAGGGGTATGTAAATGATCGCACCCCCTAGTGGGGAAACGCCCCAGGGGGGGCTCCAAGCTAAATTAAAAAAAAAAAAAAAAAGGTTTTTAAAATATTAAAAAAAACATTGAAAAAACTCAAATACCCCCCTTTTTCCCCTTTTACAAATAAAAAAATAAAATAATAAAAAAAATTAACATATTTGGTATCGCCGCAAACCGAAAAAAATCCCTCTATTTAAAAAATAAAAATTTTTTTTCCCCTAAACCCGAAGACCATAGAAGAAAAAAAATTCCAAACACAAAATACGGTTTATTTGGTCATTTCATGTCCTATAAAAAAATTTTGGGTAAAAGTGATCAAAAAATTGCATGGTTCCACACTGCTAGCAATAAAGGTCACTTACCGCAAAAAAAATGCATTTCCCCCTGAGTCCCTAGGTGTTTGTACAAAAAAACTATTGGGCGCAGAAAAAAGGTGCCGCGGTGCAGCAAAGTTAGAAAGTGATTGAAATTTTTTACGCCACTAAAACAAAACCGAAACGTACAGTTTGGTATTGGTGGATGCTATCAACCTGTAAAATAAGAAAATCATTAATTTACCGAAGATTGAATGCGTAAAAGCGAAACATTCGCAAACATGGGCATAAAAAGTACATCTTGTCCCACAAAATAAAGCCTTAAGGTCTATTAGGGGAAAAATAAAAACTTAGGGTTTGGAAAGGTGAGGAAGAAAAAAAATAAAGAGAAATCTTTTTTTTTTTTCTTTGGGGGAAATTAAGGATTTAAATTACCTTCCCCACCCCCCAATTGAAAAAAAAAAAACAGAAATGTAGATATTTTTTAATTTATTTAAACAAAAAAACGAAATCTAAAATGATCTTAAGTATTCAGAATTTTGTCAGTATTGAGTAGAATCCCCTTTTTTACTAGTCAGCCATGAGTCGTCTTGGGAATGTCAACAATTTTTCACCCCGGGTTTTGGGGGATCTTGCCTCCCCTTGCGATCCTCTCCAGTTCCCAGATTGGATAGTGAACATTGGGGGGCAAAAATTTTCAAGTTCTCCAGGTGCTCTATTGGGGGTTTTGGTCGGGCTCGGTGGGCAGTCAAGAATGGGCCAGAGTTGTTCTGAAGCCAAGCTTTTGGTTTTTTTTAGCGGGGTTAGGTCATTGTCTTGTTGGAAAATGAAACCCTTGGCCCCGTCTGAGGTCCAAGCGTCTGGAAGAGGTTTTTATCAGGGTTTTTCTGTACTTGGGGCCCCATTCTCTTTCCTTCAATTGCAAAACCTGTCCTGTCCCTGCCCCCATAGAGATACTGCCCCCACCATGTCTCAGTTGGGATTTATTGAGCAGGTGATGGTAGAGATGGGCGAATTTCTCAAAAATTCGATTCGGTGACTTGCCAAAAATTTCCCACAAAATTGTTTCGGTTGGGAAAACTTCGGAGAATCGCGTTAAAAAAAAAGTATTTCCAGGCTGCAAGAGCCCGCGGATCTGTTAACTGTCCCTGCTTAAATATGCAGAGGGAGCTTGGTTTGGTCTTCATACAATGTTTTGTTTAGTATGACACGCCATGATGCCGCCGCTTTAGAAACGCTTCATATAAAAATTCCCCGACACTTAAAAAGGGGCAAAACTGCCCAAAAAAGAAGCAGGAATGTACCTGATAAAGTCATGCCAGGAAAGCTGGAAAAAACAAGCTAGGCTCAGGTGGCAACTTTAGGAAGAGTGTGGGGGTGACGGCAGCACCCACAGCACTTTAGGTAAAGGAGTGACACAATGACATTCTGGAGGGGGAAAAAAAAACAGGATAGGCCACAGAGGGGCAAATACACAGTGGGGGGGTCACGGCAGACACATGAGGTCAGAGAGTGGCACATGACATTTGGAGGGGGCAAAAACAGGAGTGGGCCCACAAGTGGCACAATGCCAGAGAGTGGAGGTGATGGCAGCAGCCACAGCGCAGCATGAGTCAAGAGGGCACAATAAAGATTTGTGGAGGTCAGGGCAGCAGCCACACACAGCATGAGGTCAGCAGTGGCACAATGACATTAGAGGTGGCAAAACAGTAGTGGGCCCACAGAGTGGCACAATGACAGAGAGGAGGTGACGGCAGCCAGCATGAGGTCAGAGATGGACAATGACACAGGGGGGAGTTGACGGAAATCAACACAGCAGCAGCATAGGTCAAAGTGGCCAATGACAGTTTTAGGTGGGGGGCTACCAGTCCCTGGTAAAATGGTTTTGTGGCAGAGGAGAAACGGGGCAAGATGTGGGATCAGGCGGGTGGCGGCATCAAATAGTGACTGAGGCAGGTATTTTTGAACCCAGAGTCAGGGCTGATTGTTGATGCCAAGGGTTTTGGGTGGGGAAATCCGGGCCAATCCACGCCTGATTCAACTTGACAAAGGCAGTCTTTCCCCATTTCCGTGGACAAGCGGGTTCTCCTTGGGGTAACGATGGCCCCCACCCACTGAACACCCGCTTGATGCCCACTACTGGGCCCACAGGGCAGCTTCTCCCGCAAACCGGCAAGTTGCGGGCCCCACTCCATTTGGTGCCCAGTATCCAGCTGACCTTCTAATGGGGTGGTTAAGTGCATCTGGACCCGGGGATGATGGCAAAGAGAAACAACTCCCCTTCTGAGAGGGGGTGGAGCCTTGACTGGCTGCAAGGGATGCAGCCATGGGGCTGCTGTGCTGTTTGCTGCGGCGGGTGGATGGACCACCCCTCTGAGCCACGGTTCTCCCCCGGCCAACCCGGGTGGGGACGTACATTTTGACGCAGGGCCGTTAGCTCCCTGGCCAGCTTCACTTTTGCCCACAGATTCTTCATTACCAAATTTTTGGTCCTCCGGGGTTTAGCAAAAAAGAACGCCACACCCCCCAGAGTAGCCGATTTTTCCACCAAAAGCTCCCTACGAGTGACTACTGCCGTCACTGCCGCTGAGCCCCTGTGCCGCTACTTTCTTGGACATGCGAAGCGGGTTTTCTACCCCGTGGCAGCTTGGCTTCTGACCCCCCCCCCACTGCTAACCTCTGCTGACTCACTGGCCACGACAACGCCGAAAACTTGCTGGCTGCACTGCTGCCTGACGCGCAAGCGACGCCCTTTTTTTACCTGACGATTATGAAGCCCTTGCTTCACCCGGCTCCCAATGCAAGTCGGCTACATCATCATCGATTTGTTTCATAGTCACTGCTGTCCCATCACCGGTCTTGGTTATGCAGAGGCTGGCCCCTCACAACATGACCTCCCATGCCACTCTCCACAATCTATACTACTTTGCCGGCCTACTGCAAGAAGCAGGGTATATTGCCCCCTTTCTTCACTGCCAAGTAGCTAGCTGAATGTCCTGCTCATCCTCGCTGTATAGATTGCCCTGAGCCCAGACCACATAGTAGATACTCTGCTGAGGTAACCGGATGGGACAGAGGAGGGTTGAGGAAAGGTGAGGGCCGTTGACCCCGCTCCTTGGCGCATGCCAACTAATGGTTGTGTCTGAGGGTACCCTACCGGTCTCTTGCTGGTGTTGTCAGATGTCATCTGGAGGAAGTGGGAATAACCTAGTTCAACCAATCAAGAACCATTCCGGTTGCTGAAAAACATACAGCCGCTAGATGACAGCGACAGTTTTGGCCTCACCGATGACCCTGCTGTGACGTCCCCTTGCTGTGCTGCGACCTGGCCTGCTCCAGGAATGTTTGTCCACTGCCACTCGCAGGTAAAAGAGCCTGCCACCACTCTGTCGATATACTGTTTGATCTAAAATGTACAGACACTGTATGATGAAGATAACTGTATGTGATAAATATACACACGCAGTATTTGACTCCAAATGAATCCACCTAACAAGCTTGGGTAACCCTGGATATAAATTGCGCCACACAAATGGTCAGGAAACATTACATTTGTATGTGCCTTTAAAAACACTGTGTGTTTTACTGAATATAAAAGCAAAACAGGCTTAATTAACCTTCGGATATGAATTATGCTAACAGCCCACAAATTTCTTCTTTGGTGGTGAAAACGAACGTTGTTTCTTAGTAGGTACAACTGCAGAAAAATACTTAGTTTAACCCATTGATGTAAATTGCGCAATAGAAATATGCTGCCGAACAATTACCAGCCTTGAAGCATGTTAAAACTGCGTGTATTTTACGGAACACAACAACAGACAAAACTTGTTTAAAAAAACCCTCGGTTATGAATTATGCTTGAGACAAAATTTAATTTTTGCGGTGAAAAGAACATTTCTTTTTACTAAGTACATCTGCAGAAAAATACTTAGTAAACCCTTGCATGTAAATTGCACAAAAGAAATATGGCTGCAACAATTAACCAGCTTTTGTATTGTGTTTAATACGGCGTTGTAATTTACTACGGAATGCAACAACATAAAAACTTGTAATAACACTACGTTATGAATTAATCTATAGGCAAATGTCTTTCTTTGAAGTGAAAAAGAACGTTTCTTTTAGTGACCCACAACAGCAGAACAACGCTTATTAACCCCTCGATGTAAATTACGCAAAAGAAATGATCAAACCAAAAATTAAGTGGTAATTTGGATTTGTAAAAAAACGCTGTTTTCTTTAACTGAATACAACAGGAACAGGCTTGAAAACCCTTGGATAATCAATGTGCTGAAGAACTGAGCAGATATCATTAAAATGTACAAGCAGTTTTTCACCATTGGACGCATACACAGTACTTTCAGTTACCAATACACCTACAAAATCAGATTAGAATGTACGAGAAGCAGTCTCAGATACAAGCTGTGACACCCCCCAAAAATGGCTGATAAAAGTGAGTTTTTAGTATGAGATATCATAAGCAAGGCACGCAGCACCTTCCCTACACAGTACAGTGAGATAGCGGTAGAGCTTCCAGCCGTCGCGCCCTGGGACTATAATAGTTGCGGTGACGTATATCACAGATCCCCTGCCGTCTCTGGCTTCAATCTCTGCACATGTCATGTAGGCTACGCCTTCCTTCCTCCCAGACTTCATTGCCCATGTAACAGCCATTTATCAACAAAAGCAACGCTTCGTTCCTCGAATCACCTCCCAAACTTCCGACTGATCGTTCAGAATCGGAAGTTTCCTAAAATCTAAACGAATTCCACTTCGTTTATAATCGATTCCCCATCTTTAGTGTTTACCTCCTACCTGACATTGGACATATGAGTACGTCCTAATGCCATAAGCGCAGTGAAATCCCGCCACATAGCCTCCGGGTGTTAGCTGCAATTAGCAGCTACTACGCGCGGATACATGCGTGGGAAGGCGCCGAAGCCGTCCCGTGCTGTTTTAAAACCCTTTAGATTGCAGCGTCAAAGATTGCCAGGTGCTTCTAAACAATAATAAAGGTGCCGGGCAATTACGGCAAAATCCACTGGTCCCAATCACTTAAGCATAGCAGCTGGAAGCCTTGAAGAAGGCTTCCATTAACCACCATTTTTTCGATTTAGCTACTTCTTGCCCAGGCAGGAAGAGTAAAACCCCATCTTTGTACGCTCTAATCATTGTATTACAAGCATGCATTAGGTGCTATAAAAATTATTGCAACCCCCTAGTGGGGGGACTCAAAATTAAAGTTAAAAAAATTCCTTAAGTGTAAAAAAAACTAAAAAAATTAAAAGTTCAAAATCACCCCTCTTTATTGCCATTTTACAAATAAAAAAAATAAAAAATTATACACATATTTGGTATCACACCTCATCAAAACAGTCTGTCTATCAAAAAATAACATAATTTATCCCTACAGTGAGCACTGTAGAAGAAAAAAAAATTCCAAACGCTAAAATTGTGTTTTTTTTTTTGATCAAGTCCCCATGAAATATAGGAATGAAATTTATTAAATAAAGCATGTATTCCAAATGGGTTGCAGTAAAAAGTACACTTCAACCCACAAAAAAACATGTACCCTCACTCAAGTCCAAGGTGTTACTACAGAAAGATATTTGAATTTTTTTACGGTACCAAAACAAAATGGAAACTGTATATGTTTGGTATTGCATGGATTCGTAACAACCTGAAGAATACATAAAGGATCATTTTTAACTGAAGATTGAATGCTGTAAAAACAAAACTCCAGCAAACATGGTGCAAGTACCAATTTCTTTCACATTTATGAGCCACTTAGAATTTTTTTGCGGTTTTCCCATATATACTACTGGTAATAGTATAACATCATTAGAAAAGTGCAATCTTGTCCGCAAGAATAAAAGCCCTTATAAGTCTATGTAGATAAAAAATAAAAAATTATGGCTCTGGGAAGACCGGGAGGGAAAAACAAACGAGGAAAACAAAAAATAGGCCTCTGTGTTAAGGGATTAAATAAAGCTCCTATTCTATTTTTTTTTAAGGTGGCAATTGGTCATTGTTTTGTTCCTGCTCATAAATTGGGTTGTCTCAATTACAAAGAATATCTTTCAAAGTATAGGAAACACTAAATGAAGATGTTTTCGCAAATAATATGTGCATTGTTCATCTTTTTGTGTTAAGGAGCTACAAGTTTATTTTACCACCTTCAGAGGGCTCTCCAGGTTCCCAAGAGGACAGAGCTGTGTACTCCTTCTCCACTGCTTGTTTTGTGTTCTATCTGAAAGCAATGGAGTGGAAGTCATCACACATGTAGCTTGTGTTTGTCTGATCTTTCAGACAAAAGACAGTAATTATACTCTACTGTTTACATAGCTTCAGAAGCTACTCCTTCCCTGGTAGAATGAAATTTAGCTAATCTAGACTAATAAACATAATAAAACAGAGAAGTCTGAATACACAGAGCTCAAAATTCCTAATTACAGACAGCTTGACCAGAAGTGACAGAGCAAAGCAGCATTATTTCGTTCATGCATCATATGAAACTTTGAGATGAGACAACCCCTTATAATAGTGCTGAATAACCACTTCAAGAGAGTCACCATAAATGGTAAATGGATTTATTTATTCTGATAGCAATATGTACTAAAACCATATGCTCATTTTTTAAAAATTTTTTGCTTAAATGTAAAGGACACACAATCAATTTTCCTGTATTTAAGAGCCTTCTTCCCTCTTACAGTAACCCATAAATATTCCACCCTTGCTTAATTTTAATGTAAATACCAATAGAAAGTTTCCAACCAGTAAATGTTAATTAGTATTATAAACCATCCAGCTATTTTCACACTATATAAAGTAGAAACTATTTGTGTTATTCCTGGCCATACTTCTCTCTTGACACTGGGTAGACATTGAATTCTTGTATAGAGATTCTGGTTAGTGTTAGTTAGTCTCAGACGTGAATTATGAGGTTTTGCTGTGAGATAAACACCAGATGCTATTACACTTTCACGTATATGCATGGAAAATAAATGGTAAATTTTACTGTAGATTTCATTTGCGCATAAGATGAAAATCCACCAGTGGATTAAACTTTCATCAATTGTTTTAAATGTGTAAATTTGCCAGTTTGTAGTTACTTTTATGCATGAAAGCAAATCAGTTCACTTCCTTAATTATTTTGGATTTTACAAGGCCTCTAAGTGAAGATTCTCTCCAGTTGACCGTATGGAAAGTCTAGGTTGAATAACAATTATATCAATCAGCTACTGATCATAAGCAGATACAAGATGGGAGGTGGGATTTTTCACTCTTTCTTTCTATGCAAATTGTTGACTTCAACAGCCACATTAAGTTGGCTCTGGTCATTAAATTGATGGCATCTGTCAACATTATGAGTTATAGGCTTAGCTGACGCATAACGTCCTTACAAAAACTGTCTTCGGTATAGTACGCATTTCATTGTCAGTCTATAACATTAGTGAGAAAACATTCTGGGAACTAATACAAACAGCAGCTGGATAGAGCAGGAGAAAAGTATAAAATAAGGTGTTGGATACAATGATTCATTAATATGAAAAAGAAAGATGAATCCTTTTTACACTATTGACTGTATTATAAAAGCTTATTTGATGGAAAAAATAGTGAGAATAATTAAAGTTGCCACACATCAGTATGATTGTAACATTGCGAATGATGGGTTATGTCTTAAACCATTTATATCATGACAGCTGCTCCATTGTTTTAAATATATTATACTATTAACCCTTTGGTGATGAGTTATTTAAATATATTGTGTTGCAAAAGTATTCATACTCCTTAAACTATTCCTCATTAAAGCGATATGCAGCACAAAACTCAATGTATTTTATTGATATTTTATTTGAAGAGAAACACCCAAGTAGGCAAATATTCATGAAGTGTAAAAAAAATTATATGGCGACCATATGTGAACAGCAACGTTTAACAAGTCCTGCCACAGATTCTCAGTCAAATTTAGGCTGGGACTTTGAGTGGGCCGTTGAAACACATGAATTTGCTGATGTGAACCATTCCACTGTAGCTTTGGCAGTATGATTAGGGTCGTTGTCCAGCTTAAATGGTGAACTGATCTTTTCCTGTATTTTAGCTCCATCCATCTTTCCATCTACATGGATCACTTCCCGTGCGGGGGGTCCCTGCTGAAACAAGCCTCCCCCCAGCATGATGTGGCCACCACTCACTCATGCTTCACGGTGGGGATTGAGTGTACAGGGTGTGTGCAGTGTTGGTGATTATGACAAAACGTTCAACTTTGGTTTCATGTGGCCAGAGCACCTTCTTTCCTCGTGCTTGCTGTGTCCTCTTACATAGCTTTTTGCAAGCTGCAAAATGGGAACTCTTATGGCTTGGTTTCAAAAAGTGGCTTTCTTCTTGCCAATTTTTTCATAAAGGGCAGATTTGCCAAATAGTTGTCCTAAGAATGGATTCTTTCCAACCAGAGTTTGTGTTCTCTAACTCCTCAGAGTTACCCTGGACCTCCTTGGCTACATTCTCTAATTAGTGCTCATCCTTGTCTGTGCTTGTCAATTTAGGTGAACAGCCATATTTTGGTATGGTTAGCAGTTGTGTCATACTCTTCCACACTCCTTTACGGATGATGGATTACATAGTGCTCCATGAGATGTCAGCAGCGTGAGCTATTTTTTTTAAACCTAACCCTGTAAAATAAATTTTGCGCACTACTTATCCATTATCTATAACATGTGTTCCTTGATTTTCAATGATGCTGTTTCGTTCACTAATGTTCGTCTAACAAACTTCTGAGGCTTTCACAAAATAGCTGTAGTTATACTGATAAAATAATTTTCATAATGTTACATACAGATGCACTCTATTAACTAATTAGGTGATTTCTAAAGGCAATGGGTCACACTGGACTTTATTTAGGGATATCAGAGTACAAGAGGCTGATTACATAGGTGCACTTTTCAGTTTTTTAATTTGCAAAAAGATGGAGAGGCACATATTTTCTTTACACTTAACAAATACTTGCTACTTTGTGTTACCCTATCACATAAGATATCAATAAAAAAACATTTATAGTTTTAGTCTGTTAACATTATAAAAATGAGGAACAGTTCAAGAGGTATGAATAATATAAATTTGCAACTAAACGTATTGCCAAATACATTGCTTTTCTAAACTTTTCTTCTCTTCAGAGTTAACAGATCTTATCTCCTGCTTTTGCATACAAGCTTCCCTAGTTATCAACCACCTCTCTATGCTTTGATACGCTGCAGCAGTCACCAGGATGGGGACATTACTATCTGTTGTGTTCCTTATCTTGAAAGACTAGAACTTATATACATTACTGATTGACAAGCATTAACCCTTGAGAGCTCTGTAGCCTTGTGTCCTGCTGTTTACAAACCTCCTGCACTCATGTCACTGTAACAGGATCAGCTAGAGAAACCAGAGCTGATATGCCATTCACTGCTATAGAACCACCTACAGCCTGACCAGGAAGTATGAGTGTGAAGCTCCCTGTGGCTCTGTAAAACAGCATGGTAAGAAAACCCCTTTAAGTAGTAAATTTTCACATACATGTACAACTATAACATACTGTACATCCCCCTCAGAGGACTTCACACTTAGAGGGGTTACAGTGTTTTTATGTATTTTATATAACTGGAAATAATGCAATCTTCTAAAATATATGTATTAAAAATTCTGCTGGTATACCTCTGTTATACAAATGCAGTAGGCCCCAATCTAGAAAGAAATGTTGAAGAACGCATTTTAGTCCCTATTAATGGCATCTAAGAAGTAACTGTATGGACTAAACAGTCATGTGACCCAGCATTCTTGAAAGCTTAAAGAAAAAGATGTTGGCACTCCAACCTCATTAAAAGGTAGGAAAACCTTGTGGAGTATTAAAAAACTGCTTTTTTTACAGTTAACTTTATTAACAAAAATGTGTTATCACCTAGAAAAAGTTATATGTGTTGTGTTTATTAACATGTCATCCCCTAGACATCACTTATACAAGTAAATCCCTACAGTGAAGAAGTAAGGTTGCTGTAATCACCATATTAATAAACATTCCCCCATTATTCCTATTCAGTTACCTCATAGATGCCATGTAACCCTGCAACTAACTAACTGCCAGGAGGTTACATGATTGACACCATTTTATTCATTCTAGAGTGATAGCCCAAGGGGATGCCAGCTCTATGGACAAAGAATTGTGATAAACCATTGTGGTTTCTAGATAAGCATCTACTGCATTCATATAAAAGAGACACACTACTAAGATAGGGAGGGATATTTGGCTTTTGGTTGAAATTCCAGGATCAACATAACATTTCTTGAATTTTTTTTTTAAATCCAGTAAGTGAGACTAACTCTTAACTTTAAAATGCACATGTTCAACTGTTCAATGTTCCAGTACTTTTTGCACAACTTGCTGATCTCTAGCAAGGAGTTTAATGGCAAAATTCACAAAAGGTGTTTGATCCCTGAATTGCCCATAAAATTTAGAGCATTCATTTAAATTAGGATTTACAAAGTCCTCCCCATCATGCTGTTAACATTTTGACATCATGAGACCCAGACAACAGCTTACAATTAATAAACAGTACCTCACTATTGTGAGGCTTCAAGCAGGATGCTCTCAGACGGAAGTGGCCACTGAGCTTAGAGTGTCACAGACTGTAATCAGCAGGTTGCAACAGAGATACAGAACGACTAGAAGAGTCACAGAAAATGAAGATGTGAACGTCCTTTGACTACACACTGATGACCGCTTCATTGTAAACAATGCCCTGTGGAACTGGATGATAAATGCCACACAACTCCAGGCACGTTTAAGCAGTGTTGAGCTGGCCCACCGATTGAGCTGCTCAGCTGGGCAATAAATAGAGGAGAGTTGGGTAACCTTTTTTTATTTTTAACAAACATGGGACAGTATATGGCTACAGGGGGCATGTCTATAACTACAGGAGGCAGTATAAGGCTACGGGGCAGTATATGGCTACAGTGGGCATGCATATACCTATAGGGGGCATGTATATAACTACAGGGAGCAGTATATGGCAAAAGGGGGCATGTATATACTTACAGGGGTGGTATACGGCTACAGGGGGCATGTATATACCTGCAGGGGGATGTATATGGCTACATGAGACATATATATGACTACAAGGGACTGACTGTATACGGCTACATGGGGAATGTATATACCTAAAGGGGACTGTATACTGCTATAGGGGGCATGTATATACCTACAGGGGGTTGTACATGGCTACAGAGGGTATATATTCCTACAGGGGGCAGGTTATTGCCTACAAGGGGGCATGTCTATACCTACAGGTTCCTGTATATGGCTACATGGGGCATGTATACCTACAATGGGTTGTATACCTACAGTGGCCTCTAAATTCCTATATGGGGATATCTCCACCTACAAGAGACTGTATACATATTCAGGGAGCATATATATCTGCAGTTTGCTGTATATACCTACAGGGGGTCTACCTACTAACAAGTGCACTATAAACCTACCTACCTACCTACAGGAGCTATACTTTGAGGGTCTTTTTATACCTACCTACAGGTGGCTATCTACCTTCAGGAGGCCTTTATATCTACCCACAGGTGGCCTTTATATCTACCTACCAGGGGTCTATATACCTACTTAGAAGGGGGTTTACCTATCTTCCTACCTAATTTTTGGGGTTGTACCTACCTACTATATTGTGAGTTTACTTCCCTACTATATGGGGACAAAAAAGATAAAACATTTGGTACAAAAACAGGAGCACATTTACTGTGTTGGGCACAATGGGGTCATTATTACCATAGGGGGCACTATGGATGGAGAGTTTGTACTGAGGTGGGAAATGGTGGACCAGATGGAGAAGAAAAGGTAGAGAAAATAACTCGTCAGAGAAGAGAGCGACTGATCAGAAAATACATCTCCGGTGAGTCCCTGCATGTAAATTTACTGTAATCTCTTATATGTATGCAAAGTGCATGCCTACAACTGATATCTATCACTGTATGGTCTGTGCGTGGTGGTAATATTTGTCGTATATAGTGGTTTATATTTAGTAATGGTATCATGTATTATTCAGTCACTATGTGGTGGTGATATGTTTGTCATGTGTTTAGTAAATTTCAGATCGATTATGTGGTATGATATGTGGTCGAGTTATTTTTTGGCATTGCCTCCAGATCATACGTTGGTGGTAATATGCGGTCTTATTGGAATTTTTGGTAATAGCCTTTGGATTCTTGTCTTGTGTAGTTATATTATTTGGTAACTGGATTTTATACTTAGTACTTTGTGTAATAGCTAGATAATATAAATATATATATATATTATAAAATTATATAATATATATAGTGCCTTGCAAAAGTATTCGGCCAAAGATCCCCTTGCACTTTTCCACCCATTATATGCGTCCACATAGAGAACTAGTGCGACCACATAGCCATACACACACATAATCTTATTATATGAGGGGGTTGTTGAGACACAACTCTGAAAGATGGTCACAGCGGCGATCATCTGTCGACAGTTCGTACACGATTCTAGCTGAACCTCAGAGTCTGATACCTGTATCGTGGATGTTCTATCATCAGTGGGAGGTAACTGTAACTTCGCAACCACACTACAATAACTGTAAAAGAGTGGTCTTTTGTACATACCGCATTATTCGATGGCCAAGCCGACCAATCGTACTGTCTTGTGATATCATCACGAACTCAACTCAAGATCGTTCACACCATGGATGATGCACTACTGATGAGAGACGCAACTGTATGTCCGTCACAGTGCGAACTGCGATCGAGACGAGAATGGTTCTTAGGCGGATGATAGATGAGTATGAAGGAAAGGTAATAATGCATCGTTACAGTGTAGAAACAGCAGACTCTATTCCTGTGAAGTCTATCGTCCAGACAATATATATCTGGATGGGGGGTTACGGTTTGTTTTTTTTTGGGGTGGTTGGGGCGAAAGGGTTTAATTTTTGATAGTAATGGATGGGAGCGACACACACACACATGGTGGTAGGAGTGTTGTGAGGTGGGGGAGGGGGTGGAGGAGGGGTTGAGTGTTTTTTTGAAAATGGTGGAGAGTGATCATTGACATGCGCTAGTGAGAGAGAAGGAAACAGTAGATCACTGTAGAAGATGACACAGTAGAAGAATTAGGTAAATAGAGCATTGTGACAGAGCTCATACAAATACAAAATGTGAATAGAAGAGGATGTTTTAGTGTACAATTACAAATACAGACAAAGATATGTCATTTGAGACATGGTATCAAAATTCATAGAGTTATAATTAAGTTGTACAGATCGATTCATGGGTAGTTGTTAATGAGGAGGTTTAGTAGGGTGAGGTGGGGGTGTGAGGGGGGGTGAATGTGTGGGAGAGAGCAGATTGGATTGAGGATAGTGGGATACTTTTATGGGGGGGAGAGAGGGTAATAAAAAATAATTAATATACATATATAGTCTCAGTAGTGATGTTGTAGGGTGTAAAGGGTAATCTTGTTAGTAGTATGGTGACTTGACATTTGACAATGGTGTATACGTTGTCATGATGACGGTTGATTACTTGCAGTAGAGATATGATATTTTAGGGTGGAAGAATGGGTCTGAATGAAGGGGGTGACTATCGAGAAATTTAGGGTGGTGTGTGGAGAGGGGGGGGGAGAGTGGGTTATGGTTTTTGATTTTAGGGTGGAGAATGATGTGGGATGGGGGGTTGTTAGTTTGGGGGAGGGGTGTGTGGGGATTATGGGGGGGGGGGGATGGGGGGGGGGGGGGGTAGGTTATATAGGGTTGAGGTAGTTTATGATATATTAGGTGTGGAGGGGGGTGGAGGGGTTGAGGTGTGAGTGATTATGTTTGGGTGGGGGTGGGGTTTGGTTGTTGGTGGTGGTGTGGTGGGGGGAGAGGTGTTGTATGGTTTAGAGTGAAGTTGGTTAGGATGACAAGACATGTTAAGTGGCGATAGTGAAACAGACGTGTAGGAATAAGGTTTGTAGTATTACGACAAGTTAGAGAGTAATGTAGATAGAGTCGAGTGATTGTAGATTGATAAACATGTTGCATGTATGTCAGGATATGGTGATTATCTCAGATTTGTGTCTACATTTGATGAGAGTCTATAGACTGTTGTTAGGTGTTGAGGAGATACAGTGGCATATTGGATTTATAAGGTTGAGTTGGTTGATGTTGTTTGAGAAGGGATATTTGAGATTGACGTCTTCATCATACAGCAGGAGAATAGAACTGTGAGAATGGAGTGTGGGTACGGACTCTTGTGGTAGGGATAGATGGGGTGTGATGGTGATTGACAGCGGTGGTGCTCTAAGAGGTTTGCTGTGAGGATTAGGAAATAAATAATAGAGGACTTGGTCAGGATGTAGAGTGACAAACATAGAAAAAGATGGCAATTATAAATTTTAACAATAAGGGAAGAATAATTATGAATAAAAAAAAAAATTTTAAGTAATGTAATTGTGATATGTGATTAATTAAGTTCTAATTTAAAATAAATTATGTTCAACAAATGATATCGAGCTGATTGGGTGTAAAAATTACACGTTATAATCTTCACAGTATAGTTTAGAACATTATAGTCCATTTCTATCACTATGTCTTGACACCTGATGACTGATGGTGCGAAAGAGAGGAGAGAGAAACTAGAGTCGATAGAGGGAGCAGCGAGCAAATGTCATGCTCTGCCACACGGCACCGAGATATGCAGTTATAGCGTAGGTGAGAAAGTGAAAGTACAGGCATAGCATCCGCTAGAGCTCACTTTCTTGTATTGCGACAGTATATCTCCACGCGTATCATGCTCTCTATTTGTGCTCTGAACTAGATGAGCGACACGAGAAAGTCTCTCGTGCAGCCAGGCAGTTACTGTGATTAAGATAGAGTTCTTACTGTCGTGCTCCAAATGCTACATATGCGAGCGAACAAATGCTGCCGTCTAGAGTAACCCATAGATGAGAGCAGAGCCACCACTTTAGAAGCATAGGACGATTACATGACTGATCGGAGGCAACCGGTCTCACTAGAAAAACAGTGGAGCGAGGAAGCGCCTAATATCACATACTTCGCTTAATTGCAGTGAGTGCCCTGAGCACTATACTGCCAGACATCCTGCAGCGAGTCCCTCGAGTTTCTCTATATATCTCTCTCTCTAGTCTCTTGACGTAGTCAGCTATTCTCGGTATCGCGCGAGACTCAGCCTCGCGTCGACTGCGAGTCGTACTTAGCGAGGTTACAGCTGCTGATACTGTGGATGTGACAGGAGGTTGCAGTAGTGAGAAGATGACTACTACGATATCTAGCACGTATGTATCGCAGAGAGGGCAGTGGCGTGTGCGAGAGGACGTTTGTGATATCTTTTTCTTTTTAATTTACTGTACACAGGTATCATTAGCGCATCCACCCCCTGCTCGATTAGCATGGAGAGTAAGCATAGCATTAAGTGCACTCAGTCATTGTGCATCACTGGTCAGATCAGGGACCTAACACCATATTATTAGTTGGGTGCATACACACACACAATGCGACTGATGTGAGGGAAAAAAGAGCAGCGAGTCTGGAGCTAAAGAATAATGAGCATTGACATGAAAATTCAGGTTTTGATAATTGGAAGATATACTGAAAAAAAATTAAAGTTACGATGGACTAATGGGAAGCCAAACTGATGTGTGCCGCAACTTGCCGAGTTTGCAGTGAAAGACTGTCCTGCCCGGCCAGTAGTGTGGGCATCAGAGCGGGTGTTTCATGCGGCGGGGGCCATCGTTACCCCAAGGAGAACCGCTTGTCCCGGGAAATGTTTGAACTACTGATCTTTGTCAAGATGAATCATGCGTGGATTCGCAGGATTTCCACACACCAATGCCCTTAGCGTCAGTCTGGGTTTCAAACTACCTTGCTCAGCACTATTTCTGATGCCGCCCACCCCCTGATGCCACACATATGCTCTGCACGAGATACCTCCTCACTGCAACATCCATACATAAATACAATGAGATTTATCTTCTTGTTCACGTATCTGACCAATGTATTGGTTAGTAGAGTGGGTGATGATGTGAGAGAGCGCGAGGAAGCGTTAGAATGAAAGGTGCTTTCAATTCAAAAAAGTTGGATGGCCATTGACTCAGTGATACTTAACTTAGACCCGCCTCCTAGCCTGCACACAGTCATCGTAGATGCATTGCGTTGTATCACTGTCAAATACGATGTGAGCTACATGCATGTACACTGAATGCGTATTAAATGTTGCCGTACAAATGGACAACACAAACAATGTGGTGTATGTATTATAAGGTCACTGCATTACGCAAGAGGTGTGTAATTGTAGAGGATATACAGTCTGGAGGGGCAGTGTGTGATGTGGGGAACACAAATGATGTGTGAGTTACAGAGGCAGGTGTGACATACATCTTGTCAGTAGGTCTAAGAACAATGGGGGTAGGTGGAGGTACGAGTATTCTACTAGAGCAATGAAGGTCCGTAGTGATTGAGGATATGTCATCACATGGGTAATGGACGAGACAGTATGCAGTGTGTCGGCAGAATGAAGACATACACATCACTTTAATAGAGCATATAGGAAGGTGACAACAGTGGAGTGCTACAGTTCTGAGAGTGTGTTGTAGTATAATCATTATGACTTGCTCATTTATGGATCATGTCATGTACACTGATGCTATGGCACTGAGAGGATGTGAGTACAAACATACAGAGATGTGACAGACGCGAATGATGCTTGAGTAGTCAGGGGCATGGTGGGTCTGAGAGGGACATGTGAAAGACAGACGTCTATGGGGGAAATAGGGAGTGAGCACATATACAGAGAGTTATAGTAGGTCTGACAGGAGAGAGATATGTAATTGATGGGAGGTAGTGAGTATGATAGTGTACTTCATAAGAGATTATGTAGTAGTGTGACATATAAGGGGGGAAAAGAATGTTTGTTTGGGCGAAGTGGGTCTGATGGGAGATGATTGAGCGAGATTTGTGGATGGCAGTCAAGTCTGTGTACAGGAGATGGGAGGAGAAGAGAGTGTGAACTACATGATAGTGGGATGGGGGGAATAGGGAGGTAAGGTTGGATGAGAGTGGGGAGGAAGGAAAAAGATATGAGGGGAGAGTGTGAGAATAAGTGTGTGAGCGTGAGAGAAGGTGTGTGGGAATGATAGATTTGGGAGGGAATATAGGAATGTAGAGGATGGAGGAGTGGAGATAAGTGAGAAAATGTATATATAGATAGGGGATATGGTGGAGACGATCTGAGGTATAGGTGAGAAGTGAGGTCTATGTAGGAGCGAGGAGACATAGGATTAAAAGACAATGTGGATGGTGTGTGACGTCTTGAGTGATGGTAGTACTGGATGAGGAGTTGAGTAGAGGTGAAGGACAGTGGTCATAACAGAAATGTAGGGAGGAGGAGAGTGGGGGTGATTTGGATAGGGGGAGAGGTCATGGGGGAGTGTAGAGAGAGACACACATATACAGGGTGAAGAGTTGTGGGACAAGGTAGAGGGTGATGTGCGATGAGTAGTGACAGGATGGTGTATTGTGGGGAAAGACATGTCAATGATTTGATATTTATGTTTTAGTTGTTTATTGGTTTTTTGGGGGATGGGGGGGGGGAGTGGAGAAGTTCTGTTGTGTTGGGGATCATGGGGGTGGTTTAAGAAAATAGGTTTATATAGAGCTCGTATGTGGAGTAGGGTAGGATTGATTAAAGGATGGTTATAGGGATTAGAAGTAAATAATGTTTGGGGTGGGGTAAATAGGGAAGAAAAAGATATGATGAGGTGGAATAGGAGGGGTTGGGTGTAATTAGGTGTATGAAATATATAGTTTAAGGTTGATTTGAAGGGGGCTTATTGGTATAATTCACATAAATGACATGACACTGGGTAGTAAACATAAAAGGTCTAACGATAATATGTTTTCTCCCTCCCTACCAATATATACAGTGCTTTGCGAAAATTTTCGGCCCTCTTGAACTTTTCAACCTTTTGCCACATATCAGGCTTCAAACATAAAGATATAACATTTTAATTTGTGAAGAATCAACAAGTGGGACACAATTGTGAAGTGGAACAAAATTTATTGGAATATTTTAAAACTTATGTAAGAAAATAAAAAACTGAAAATGTGGCGTGCAAAATTTATTCGCCCCTTAAGTTAATAATGCAGAGAGAGGGGGGGGGCCATGGGCGTGGTTGGGGGGGCGGGGGGGTGTGAGTGAGAGCGCAATTGATAGTCATCACACAGAACGGACACATAGTTGTTATTTGGAGAAAGGGAGCTGTGTCACATCTCACACTATATATATAAATCTATATATATAATAGGATATCACATTAAGTGGAGGTTTTGGGGTTTGTGTGACGAAAGAGGTCGTAGTTGACTGCATGTGTCAGGTGGAGAGTCAAGTGGAAGGAGTACTTGTGACACGATTGACATGTGATTAATTTCAGTGACTCTATCTGTAGGATGTGTAGTTTAGATTCAACATGATGAACTGTAGAGAATAGTGGGGTTATGGAGGTGTTTGAATGATGATAAATGAGGGGATTAGAATTATGGGGGGGAATTTGGAATTTTTGATAATGAGAGAAATGATTGTTTTTAATGAGTAAATGGGAAAAGGAAGATAAGATGCAATAACCACTCTTGAAATGGATGTGTGTCAGGGTGATGACTGTTTGCTTTCTACGCCAAACAATCGTTTTGGCATATTGCCACAAAGAGAATATCTCTCTGCGCGCTTACATCTAGAGTGCATAAGAGACTACACAGCATATGCTCACACCCACATGTCTTCTGGCGTGTCGTGCCCAGCGCGTGTCTAAACTATGGCTCCTCAGGAGCCGGAAGACTAGTGAGATATAACTAGTCTTGTGAAGACTTCTATTTGGACATTCATCTAGCTGATATCTCTGCCACCGACTCATGCAATAAGATCGGGAGCCGAGACACGTATAGGTCTTACAGTCGTAAAACGACAAGCATTGTGCGTATCGTGACACCGATGACGTCGAGAATCTTCGTAGCACTCCACGCTCAGTCTGTACATACATCTAGCATCACAAGTTGTCTTGAGAGTCAGCATTCAGTATAGTCAAGTCACATCTGTAGGATGGAGCAAGGAAGAACAGTACATCGAGTGAGTGACAGAGTTACTCTAGACAGCATCGAGTAACATACCGTAGCCAATTGTCACTAATGTCATCAATCGCGATTAGAACATCATGCTTGAACCACATTGGAGAGAGAGAGAGATATAAGGATTACTAGGAAATACTTATACGATAACCTTGAAATGTACCACACAATCGACACAATCGTACTCAAAACCAGTATAGCGAGTTCGCGCAGAATGACACTGGTAAGATCAGCATTCAGGACACACTATTGTGCTGAGGTGAGGTGGAGTGGGGTGATTTAAAGTATAAGAGTATCTGATGAATTTATTCTCTATAACACATGGTGGGAAGGCGTGTAGGGAATAATATGTAGTGATTGAAAATTGAGTTGAGAATTTGTTTCATCTAATAATGATTGACATGGTACTACGATATAAAACAATTGATCACACATATGACTTGTTATTGATAGTGGAAGGAAGAGTGTTAGTCATGGGATAGAAGTGATTAAAATAATCTGAACATGCGTTAAGCATAGTCTAGAGTATTACAAGGATGTGACATAAAGAGAAAAGAAAATGAAAGAGATAGGAGAATATGGATAATGTGAAGAATGTAAGAACGAGACGTAAAAATAAAGTATAATGTATTAGTTATAGAAACATTAATCACAAATTGGGTATAGTTCACACGTACATCTTTTTGTCATCATTCGTTTCATACACATAATTATCATTGATTTGATTAGAACAGAACACACCATTCATCAGAGTGAGTACTGAACACACAAATATCTATGATGAGAAACAGCACAGACACTAGCACACACTTTAGTATAGTATAAGGTATCTAATTGATGTTAATGATTGAGTATTATATTGAATATAGAATTATATGGAGCGTGTTCACTTTGAAAGATTTTTGGGGAATGGATTGGGGGTTGGGGGGGGGAGGGGGGATTTGTGAAGAGGAATGTGAGTGGTATTAGGAGATAATATTAAGTGCAGGAACAATGAGAGGGTTGTCTGGACATTAGGGTGGTGGTGTTAAGTATGAGTAGGAAGGAGGTTGACTGACTCTTATATATATCTATTGGGGGGGGGTTTTGATGGTAATTGTGGGGGGGAATATAGTGGGGGGGGGGTGGTGGGGGGTGTGGTGGTTGGGTGTGTGAGTGTCTATCATATGTATGGGGTGGAATGGTGTGTGTGGGTGGTTGTGGTTGGTATATTATTGGTCTTGGTAACTATACTGTGTGTGAGAGGTGGTAGTTGATGAAGGATTCAGTTGTAATGGAGACAAGGCTGAGGTAGTGTGGTAGACATTTGAGATTGTGGTGTTTGGTTGAGTAGAAAATATACATAGATACACACACAGATAAGGTAACTTGTTGTAGACTATAGTCTATAGAGGAGATTAGTGGTGTTGATCATATGATGGTGAGATAGGTTGGTTATTATGGTTATATAATGGTAGTATTGTAGGTGAGTGGACTGTGTCACATAGTAGGTAAGTAGTGCGTTATTCTTGGTGGTTACTTCTCGGACAGACTCATGTGGAAGAGTTGATAGGACTATGTTGTAGGGGAGCGGATAGAGTGTGGACGAGGAAGGTTGGGATCTAGATCGAGATAATCGATGTGATTATATATTTCTCTTAGTTTGAAGTAGATTGTGGTATGGGGAGAGGGGGGGGTGGGGGGGGGGGGGGGGTTTGGAGTATAGATAACTAATGTTGTGAGTTACTGGGGGAGAGTGTCTACTACATCTGAGAAGTTCATCAGACACACGTATGGAGTGGACACATAGTGAAATAGAGAGCATATGGAGTAGAGTAGTGGTGGGAGAGTAAGGGACTATGAGAATGAGTGGAATATATGGGACAACAATATAGATGGTCTATATATTAGAATGAATGTGGGAAAATGTGGGGATTTGAGAGGAGGTATGATTTGAGGATAAGTGGAAAGGTGGGGGTGATCATATACTGTTCTTCAAGTGTGAGGGACAGGTATATAGGGTTACAATATGGTGGTTGTTATGAAGGAAGCGGTATGGACTATACAAATTAGCACATGGGTGGAGTGGTAGTTGTTTAGTCTCTTTTATATATAGTGGGAGAGGTGTGTGTATTTTATAAAAGTATTGGGTGGGTGTGGGGTGTTGTGTTGTGTTGGTAATGACATGAGTGGTTGATTTTTATTGTAGATGATAGAGTGAAAGGGTGTTGGTGTATGTTATAATTGGGAATTATATAGGGGATCATTGTGATGTGTGGTTGGGGTATGGATATGTTTGGTTGTTGATCTCAATTATGTGTTTGGTGTGTTGTTTGGTTTTGACAAATAGCTATGTCAGTGTGATGCGGAAAGCGAGAGAGAGAGTAGAGGGAAGGGAGGGGTATGGTAGAACAGGCATGATAGTGAATTACGGATGAGTGAGTTGTGTTGACAGAAAAGTGATGGTGTGGACATAGTGGTTGTTGTGATGAGGTAATGTGTGGTAGGGGTTAGAGAGTTGTGTGGTGGGTGGGGAGAGGTAAGATGTTTATTATGGTAGGTATGACGAGAAGTGACTTGTATGGTGTGTGTACTCAGCACTATTCTTTATGGAGGTTAGGAGGATAGATAGGTACTACTGAGGGAGGTGGGATGTGATATTGTAGACAGATGTGTAGAGGGTGAGGGTAAAGGGTGGGGTTTAGTATGGAATAAAATATGATTTGGTATGTTATGTTAGTGATAGGGGAGGGTATGTTATTGTGATATATAATGTGTATATTGTATATCATTTTTGCAGTGATGGACTGCTATGACACTGGTATCTAACGTGATGATGGAATAGACTATAGTGACACACAGGAGTAGGTGTGTTAAAGAGGACGAGGGAGAGTATGAAATAGTTCAATAAGGAGTTGGAGTATGTGAGGAGGAGAGAGAGGGTGACATGGTAACGATATGGAAAAGGGTGGGTTTGTAGGTGATAAAAATTTGGACGAATATGTGTGTTCATATTCTCTCTTCTATATTGGTGGTACAAGTTGATGGTGAAAGAGCGAGTAGGGATACATGTGTATGCGACACACAGAGTGACACAGGGGTGTAGATAACAAAAAGTGTTGTCTTCACGAGTTGTGTCAATAAGACATACGAGTTGAGAGGTGTGTATATGGGACAAATGGAGGTGTGTTGTGACAGGGGTCATTGATCAGACAGGTTCTATTAGTATTAGAGTGTTGGGTGATGTAGGAATCAACACAGTATTGGGATTTTGGGTATTGGTATGGAGAAGTATGGTGTATACATGTTAGGGAGGAGACAAGTGGTAATGTGAGATGAAGAAGTGTGGTTGGTTGTAGGTGTGTATATGGTGATGATATAAGGAGTGGAGAGCGCGACGTGACTATGTAGTGAGTAGGAGAATGGATGGGGAGACGTTTTGTTGTTTGAGTGTATAGTTGGTAGAGGATAATGTGAGGAGTAAGAGTGTGTGAGTGAGTAACAATGAAGGTGGGACAGGGGCATGGCGGGGAAGACTGTGAGGGGACACACACATATAGGAGTTTAGGAGACAGGGTGGGGGGGGGAATGGGTAGAGGGTGAATGGACGGACAATAGGAAGGAAGTGGTGATAGAGGCATTACAGGTGTAGAGTGGAGTGTGGGGTGAGGGATTAGAAGGTGTAGGAGTGGGGGGTGGTGAATGGGAGAGTAGAGTGTTGGCGTAGATTGATATGTAGGAGGGGATGTGGTGTGAGTGGAGGGGATAATGACATGGTGGCAAGGGATGAGGGTGACGAGTGTGGTGAGTTTGAGAGTGGAGATATGAACAGGGAGGGGGTGAGTGAGGAGAGGTGATTAGTAGTGGAGGAGAGTGGGTGGGGGTCGAAGAGAAGGGTATGTCTGGATCTATTTTTATATTAGTGGGGTGGGGGGGGGGGGAGTAAGAGGAATGTGAGATGAAGGAAGTTGTGTATGTGGAGAGGGGTGTGGGGTGGAGGATTTTTGTTTTAGGTGGTTGATATGAAGATGATAGATGGATGAGAGTTTATGTTTAGAATATATGTAGGTAGGGTAATATGTGTAAGGGAGGGGTTAGAAGATAAGGGTAATAGTATAGGAGGGTATAATTGAGGTTAATTTGTTTGGGGTGAGTGGGAAGGTGATTAATATGGGGGAATGGTGAATGGGAAGGTGGAGGAGGGAGGATGAGTTAAGGGGGGGGATGTAGGGGTGATGATGATGGTTTAAGGAAGGAGGGGGTGTTATGAATGATGTAATTGGGGTGGATGGGGGGATTAGGTGGGGAAGGTGATTAGTAATGGATGTTATAAAGAATAGTTTAAGAAGTATATTGGGAGGATGATAGATGTATGAGTGGAGGGGGGGGAGTGGGGGGGTGTGGTGTGTGTATAAAGGTTATTTGTTGAGGATGGGTGTGAATGGGTGATTGTAAGGGAGGGATTGTTTGATGGGTGATGAGTTATTGTGTTGAGAGGTGTTGTATAGGTGATATTGATAGATAGGAGGGGGGAGTATGGATTGATTGAAGGTGGTTAATGGAGGTTGTTTATATGGTTGGGAGGGAATAAGTGATGATGAAGATGGGATGGGGTGTTATATGTAGTATTTTTGAATTGAATTAATGTTTGTTTGATTATTGTATTTGTGTGTTAAATGTATTGATTGTAATGGTGGAGTATTGTTGTAATTAATGTGTAAAGTAGGTGTGAGTGTAAGAGTGGTAATAAAAATTTTAAAAAAACATGATCAAATTAATTATGAGTTAATTGTAATTCTAAGTCACATGATACCATGGAGGGAAAATGGCAAATTGGGCAATATTTTTCCTTTTTCATGTTAGGGGTGTTTTCACTTTTGTTGCCAGTGGTTTAGTCATTGATTGCTGTGTTGAGTTATTTTGAGGGCACACCAAATTTAAACTGTTATTTAAGCTGTACACTGAACACTTTACATTGTATAAGTTTCAGATATTCAATGTTGTCCTATGAATATATAATAATAATAATACAATATTCATAAAAATGTGAAGGGTGTACTCACTTTTCTGAGATACTGTATATGACAGCTATATATAAATGTATTAAGACTCCTGCTCCTGTGAGTCCTCCACTTTATAGTGGTATGGTCCTTAGAGAAGCCACTCATGCACAGGTGAGTGGGTGGCGTGGCATTGCCCTCCCTTATTAACCACCACCTTACTGGTGTGTGTGAGGAGGGCCACTTAGGGGGTCTAAAATAGGTGTTGTAAAGCCCGCCTCTATTTGCCCACATATATAAATGCCTTAGTATGTCACTAACCCAATTCTGTGAGCGTGCTGTATTTACTGTCAGGCTAATATTCCTTTGGCCAACCAGACACAGTACGATTATGTTCACATGGCTTATTGCCGGCGTAATTGCAGGGACGGATTTCGCCCGCAATTACACCGGCTGCTATGTAGCGGGGGCGGGGGGCAGCAGCTCGCCGGCCCCATAAACATACATTATCCACGGCGCGTATCCCGCCGGGATAATGTCCATGTCACTCGCCGTTTTGTGCGAGCGGGGAGAGGAGACGGAATCCATAGTTTTCTATGAGAACTGTGGATTATCGTTATGCCTGGGATGGATTTCAGCCGTATTGGAGCGCAATACAGCTTAAATCCGTCCCAGAATAAGCCGTGTGAACATGCCCTAACTCTGATGGTCCATCCACTATCTATACAGGTCAATTTATAAGTCCACTTATAAGTAATCATTGCACATGCAGGGTTTAATAGAATATCTAAAGTCAGCACTAAATGAGATTCTCTTCTGCTAGACCTCTGGGGCTCTCAAACATGATGGGTATATTACTAAGTCAGAGCTGATATCGATGCTTCTAAGGTCCCTCAAATACTTGTAGTGGGGTATCAAAATTAAATCCGAAGTGTATACACATATACATGTAAAGAATGAGGAGACATCCAAAATGTCAGTGCAGTCTTTCTTGTTTATGAAAAAGTTGTGCACGAATTTTTAAAACCTTTGTTTTAAGGTGTATCATATGGAAATAGACAGTATGGGGGACATGTATGAACGGGGCTGCACCAGAAATCTGGCGCCTTTCAGCCCGAGATCTAGCGCAGCCCGGTTCACTATGTTTTTTAAACGGCTGCACTCCAATATTAGGTGCATTACAGAGCGCCCGAGGCACTTTGTAATGCGCCTGAGATCGGGGGGCGTGCTGGAGGCGTGTCGCACTAGAAACTACAAATTTATAGCTTCAGTATGGCAAATCCATTAACATTACTGCTGGAACAGGTAGAGTACTTTCAAAGTGGTTTACCTGAGCCAGAATTGTCGTTTCTGTGCTAGAATGCCCCTGATTTATGACTCGCAGTAGAACAGGTTCATAGATTCAAGCACATTCTACGGTAATATTATGCGCATAAAAATGGCCGTCTAAGTGCTAAAAAATCATACATGTAGTCCTATGTCTTTATGGGACAAACAATATAAACAATATTTAACCCCTTAAGGACCCTGGACGTATGAGTACGTCCCAGGGTCGTTAAGGGGCTTTGTGGCAGGATCGCTCCATGACCCCGCCGCACAGCCGGCAGGTGGTAGCGGCTGATCGCAGCTAACACCTAATGGTTACAGCGGGGGGCGTCGTCGCCCACCTGCGCTGTTTAACCCTTTAGATGCCGTGGCAAAGATGGCCGCGGCGTCTAAATGAATGAAAAATGGTGCTGGGCACATTTCTTCATGGCGATCGGAGTCCCCGCAGCATAAGTGTGGGGATCTGATGCCTAGATATGGCAGCGGGAAGCCTTGTGAAAGCTCCCATCTCTGCCATGTTCCCGTTTGCCCCACTTCCGGCCCCAGGCAGGAATTGGGGAAACCACCATTTTGGTACAGCCTAATGCATTGTCTATGCAATGCCTTAGGCTGTATTAACGATCGCGCCCCCTAGTGGAGAAGAGGACTCAATGTTAAAGTAGAAAAAATAAATAAAGTTTTAAAGTACAAAAAAAAGTATTAAAAGTTCAAATCGCCCCCCTTTCCTCATATTACAAATAAAAACAATAAAATAATAAAACAGTTATACATATTGGGTATCGCCGTGCCCGAAAAAGTCCGATGTATAAAAATATAACATAATTTATCCCGTACGCTGAACACCGTAGAAGAAAAAAAACTCCAAACGCTAAAACTGCGTTTTTTGGGCATTTCACTTCGCATAAAAATTGGAATAAAAATGATAAAAAAAGTTGCATGCATTCCAAACTGCTAGCAATAAAAAGTACACTTCAGCCCGCAAAAAAATGCACCCATAGGTATTAGGAAAAAAAGGTATTGGTCGCACAAAATGGCGCTGCGGCGCAAATTTAAAAAAAAGAAAATGTTTGGAATTTTTTACGGTACCAAACCGGAAACCGTAAATGTTTGGTATTGCCAGATGCATATCAACTTGCAGAATACAAATAACACATCATTTTACCGAAGATTGAACGCCGTAAAAGCAAAAAACCTGCAAATATGGCGCAAGTACGTTTTTTTTCACAATTTGTCCCACTTGGATTTTTTTTGCTTTTTCCCAGTATATTCTATAGTAATATGAATAACACTACTAAAAAGTACATATTTTCCCGCAAAATAAAAGCCCTCATAGGTCTTTGTAGGTGGAAAAATAAAAAAGTTATGGCTCTGGGAAGGCGAGGAGGGAAAAATGAACGTTTCAACAAAAAAAAATCGCAAGGTCCTTAAGGGGTTAAGCAACACCTCTTCATTATTAACCACACTATAATTGGTTAATTAGTTAGAATATACACTTAATTATTCTTAATCTTTAATTATTACGCATGTCAGAAACTTTCATACTGTTGCGCATGTGACTTTTGCCCTGTATTTCTGCACAAAGCACGCTTTCATCATGTACTCTCGGCCTTGCTACAGCAGTTTAACTAAAAACAAACAGCATTACTTATATATTCACAGTCAGAATGTCTGAATGTAAGATGAACAGCATGTAAAGAGAAAAACAGAGAAAGAAGAACTTCAAACAAGATGATTGCTAGTCATTTTTCATACTTATTTAAAATTGCAAACTTTAATCACCCATATAATCTATAGGGACTATGAGAAGAATGTAATATCCATAACAGAGCTTAAAGGGGTTGTCTCACTACAAAGATTAGCTTTCAACATGTTGGGAACACTAAATAAAGATGTTTTCCAAATATATTGCATTGTTCATTTTTTTCAGTTAAGGAGCTACAAGTGATTTTATCACCTTCTGTGCTGTCTCTGGTTCCCCAAGTGACCGACCTGTGTACCTCCCCCCCGCTGTTTGTTCTATCTGATAGCAGGGAGTGAAGTCATCACACAGGTCGCACAGCAACTCTGGGCAGGGAGAGCTTGTGTGTTATCTGATCTTTCAGACAAAAGACAGTAATTACTGCTGTTTACTTTTTACTCAGAAGCTTCCCTGGTCCTGACAGAATGAAATTTATCTAATTAGCAGAAGTCTGAATACAAGGAGCTAATATGCTAATTACAGACAGCTTGACCAGGAAGTGACAGAGCAAAGCAGCATTATTTCATTCATGCATCCTATGAAACTTTGAGATGAGACAACCCCTTTAACTTATCAGAGAATACTCTGGTACTTTGGTGGGCCACTCCAACTCTGTATGTAATATTGGCTCATGAATCACTACAGATGTTTGGAATTTTAAGAACCAATCGTTGCTAATTCAATGTTTGGTGTTTCCACCCCTCTGGATCCAGAGCAGTGTCATGGTGTATCTCTATGGCAGAACCTTCTGTCTATAATGCGTCCAAAAGGCTCTTCAGTATCATTGCTATTAATGCAAAAAAAGTTTATAATTTTCTCAAAATGTTTTAGAATTCAAAGGGTTAATAAATGCTCGGAAATCAAGTATTAGAACATCAGGATAAATGCATCCCATGGTGTGAACGCTGCGAGCCCAGCTTACTGCCATACTTCTCTGAGTATTTGGAAATATGTAAAATATCTTAAATTGACAGGCTGTAATTCTAGTGGGAATCTCCTCTGATTACAGAGCAATTTGCTAACCCCTCCAGCAGCAAGTAGATTAACGGAAGGGGAGGGAGATGAAATCAGCTGACATTTATTCTAGATATATTAAAAACAGATAAGAGTGATTATATTTATCCTCTGGAGTCATGATGCCAGAGAATGTTAAACAACTTACGATAAGGCTCTAATTAAATGGCACATTATGGAAATAATAATTGCTAGATGATATTAAAGGGTTCAAACGTACCAAATGTTTCACAAGATTCATTGGTTTCATGGAAATTGGAGGCTGAGTATAGCTCACATTAATTTCGATCATTCTGTGAGTAATAATATCCATGATTGAACAAATGAATGGCGAAAATAGCAATGTCTATGTATGTACAGTAGCATGCCTGTATCATTAGGACAAAACCTGAATGAAATCAGTCCTGGAAACAGAAATGATTCTATATGATATTAACAGCAAAGCAATACAGGCAGTCCCCGACTTACAACGTTCCGAATTACATCTGTCCCCTAGTTACAAACGAAGACTTATGTGGCGTGCTGGCACTTGTAGTTTCATGTTCCACAGCAGATAGTAGCTGTGGAACGACAAGTTCCAGCATACCATAGCAGCACTTGAGGTGAAAATGACATGGGCACAGACAGCAAAACAAATGTAAAAACCCTTCCCTACACTATCCGGAACTAAAACGTTTGTGCTGGAGTTAAATTTCAAAATACGTGTTTTGACTTATATACAAATTCAACTTAAGAACAAACCTACAGTCCATATCCCGTTTGTAACCCGGGGACTGCCTATATCTATTGACTTCTTCACTGTGACCAATGCCAGATCTGGAGAATGCTTACTTTAGCATCCCGTTTCACTATTTTGAACAATAGTGGTTGTAATACTTCTTTCCATTACTAGGAGTTGCAAAGTCTTTAATAGATTGTTGTGGTGACCTGATCCCCTTCCTGACTTGTCATAATAATATGGCTCTAAGGGAAACATGTATGATCGGGTTTTTCACCTTTTTCTGGCTTCAAATGCGCCTAAGTGAGCCGGCTACGATGTCTAATGCACCTAATGAGTGTGTTAGATGCATTGTTTGTAAGACAACACTTTTTAATACGCCTAAAATGAGGGGGCGTTCTGAGGGCATTCTGGGGCCGTGTCGCACCACACACGTAATATTAGACACATATATGAATGTGGTTCGGCAAAACTAGGCGCATTACTGCTCGGACAGGCAAACCTATTTCAATGTGGTCTGCCTGAGCCTGAGGAGTACAGATGGGCGAACTGATTCTAACGAAGTGGAATTCGTTTAGAATTTCAGGAAAACTTCGGTTCTGAACGAAGTCGAAGTTTGGGGTACTTCGGGTGAACGAAGTGTGCTTTTGATTGATAAAATGGCTGCGAGCACATGGCGTTACATGGGGCAAAGCACTCTGGGAGGAAGAAGGGCATAGCCTGCATGACATGTGCAGAGATGAAGCCAATCAGAGACCGGCGGGATTCTGTGACGTCACCGCACTATATAAGTCCGGGCGCGACGCTGGGAGCTCACACTCCTCTCACTGTACTGATCAGGGAAGGTGCTGCCGCGGCTGATTGTGATAGCTGTTACTGAAGAACTGATTTTTATACAGCGATTTTTGGGGGGTGTCTCAGCTTGTCTCAGAGACTGCTTCTCTTAACGTTCTATTTCTGATTTTGTGGGGTATTGGATCTGAAGTCCAGTGTGCGTCCACTGCAGCTGCACATACATTTTAATACTATCTGCTCACAGCACATTGAATATCCAAGGGGATCTAAGCCTGTTCCTGTTGTGTTCATTTAAAGAAACAGCGTTTTTTCAATACAAATACCACTTCATTTTTGCTGCTCAATTCTTTTGCGCAATTTACATCCAGGGGTTAATTAAGCGTTGTTCTGCTGCTGTGGTGACTCCAAGAAACCGTCTTTTTCACGGACAAAAATTACAATTTTCCTGTACCATAAGTCACAAGCAAAGGTTAATTACAATTTTTTCTCTTGTTGTTACATAGAAAACACGCAATTTTTAACACGCTACAAAGCTAGTAATTTGTGGCTGCTCAATTCTCTTGCGCAATTTACATCCAGCAGTTAATTAAGCGTTATTCTGCTGCTGTGGTGACTCCAAGAAACCGTCTTTTTCACCGCCAAAAATTACAATTTTCCCCTTTTTCCATAATTTCCCCAAAACAAAGGTTAATTACAATTTTTTCTCTTGTTGTGTAGCGTAGAAAACATGCAATTGTAACACGCTACAAAGCTCGTAGTTTCTGGCTGCTCAATTCTTTTGCGCAATTTACATCCAGGGGTTAATTAAGCGTTGTTCTGCTGCTGTGGTGACTCCAAGAAACCGTCTTTTTCACCGCAAAAAATTACAATTTTCCTGTACCATAATTCACAAGCGAAGGTTAATTACAATTTTCTCTCTTGTTGTGTAGCGTAGAAAACAAGCCATTGTAACACGCCACAAACTCATAGTTTCTGGCTGCTCAATTCTTTTGCGCAATTTACATCCAGGGTTAATTAAGCGTTGTTCTGCAGTTGTACTCATAAAAGGGAAAATTTTTTTCACCGCCACAGAAGAAATTCTGCAGCATAATTCAATCAGAAGGTTAATTAAGCCTGTTTGTGCTTTTATATTCAGTAAAATACACAGAGTTTTTAAAGGCACATACAAGTCAATTTTTCCTGCCCATTTGTGGAGCGCAAATTTTTATCCAAGGGTTACCCAAGCTTTTTATGGTTTTATTTGGAGTCAAATACAGTGTGATATTTATCATATACAGATAAACTTCATCAAACAGTGTCCGTACATTTTAGAACAAACAGTATGTCAGACAGAGAGGTGGCAGGCTCTTCACCTGCGAGTGGCAGAGGCACAAACATTCCCGGCCCAGTTTACAGCAAAAGCAAGGGGACGTCGCAACAGGGGTCACTCGGTGAGGGCCACAACTACCAAGAGTCGGTGGAACACAGACACAACCCTTAGTTGGCATGGCCCGGGAAACGGGTCAGCGGCCCCACCTGTCCTCAATACCCGCCTCTGTCCCCTCCGGTTCCCTCAGCCAGAGATCTACTATGTGGTCTGGGCTCAGCGCCACTATATAGCGAGGATGAACCCAAATTTGAGGAGCAGTAGCACTACTTTGGCAGC
>JAODAL010035531.1:0-42840 GCA_025379985.1 Phyllomedusa bahiana | reverse complement strand
TATCTATTATGTGTGCGCAATGCCCGACCACAGGCCTTTATGTGGGGGAAACAGGACAGAGACTCAGCCAGCGCATAAACTCACACAGATTCACTATAAATAACAGCAGAACTGATCTTCCAGTGGCACAACACTTCTCCAGAGATGACCATTCTATTGAAGATCTGAAAATTATGGTTTTAATGGGACACTTTAAGACGCAGAGAGATAGAAAGGAATGGGAATTTAAATTCATGCAAAAATTTCAGACTCTGCAAAATGGGCTAAATATTCATGCCAGCTTTATGTCAAACTATGTGTGAACTGTGATGGCCACAAATTACATCTGATGGCTACAGATAAGACAGAATTACTGACCCCTCCGTCACGCCTCACAAGTTTCCAGATAGTTGATGTCTTGACCTGCCGTAAATTACTTCTCTGCTTATATTGCATTTTGTTATTTTTAAGAATTCTAGGACCCTTTGAAGGTCCATGTCTTTTGTGTATAAAATGTCTGTGAATTTTCAATTTCTTGTATAACAACCTGTCTGAAGAAGGGAGCTAGTTCTCTCGAAAGCTCACCATCAAATATACTCAGTTAGCCTGAAAAAGGTATCGCCTGATTTCTTCACTATTCTACTACTTTCTATGGCTAACACGGTACAACATTATACTACTAGTATATTGTGTAACAAATTAACACGATGCATACAGAAAAAAAAAGCCATATGCCTGAATGATTCATATTACCATCAATTTCCATGTGACAATTTATATATATTTGAAAGAATAAAATGACTCTAGCTACAAAGACAAAATAAAGCTTGACTGTTAAAATATGGCATATTCGGCATTGGTGCCTAGGGCAGCACCAGCTAAAAATACAGCCCTGGAAGAGGAGCCATGTTAAACTTCCAGTGACCAGTATGAGAGAGTGTGAGAGCGATAACATCAAATTTAACACAATTGCCCCCCAATCACACCTGAGACCTTGTAACACTAACGATTCACATGACACAGTGGAGGAAAAATGCCAAATTGAGCACAATGTGTCCATGTTCACTTAGGGGTGTACTCACTTTTGTTGCCAGCGGTTTAGACATTGATAATAATGTGTTGAGATATTTTGAGGACACACCAAACTTACACTGTTATACAAGCTGTACACTGACTATTTTTCATTGTATAAAATTGTCATATCTTCAGTGTTGTAAGGGGTGTACTCATTTTGTGAGATACTGTAGATATTCACATGAATTACTGCATGTTTCTCTATGTTTCCCATAAAAAGACTTGCATTTTCTTCCTATTTTGTATACTTCGTTATGTCTTTTACTCTATCAGGAATAGTCTTTTTCTGTTTGAAAATGACACTGGCTTAAGGCATTTAAAGTGTACCTGTCCCTATGTAATTTGTGGTTGTCCCTAGGCTATTCAGTGGAAACTAGCTATTGAGCAGTGTTGACTGTTAATCAAGTAGTGTGGTGATATTTAACACTTACTAGAACTGCCTGGAGGTTCCTGTCTCCAATAGAACTTAATGGCCCCGTCAAGGCCTCGCCACTGAACAGGGAGCAAAAACACTATGTGAATGGGCCTTACTCTGTCTCTTTCCAGCCATTGCCTCTTCTTCCTTCTTCCATATTTGTAGCAGGGCCTGGACAAGGATCACCTAGGGTATCTAACTCTGCCTGTGAGTAATGGGGCACAGTTATGTATGGAGCAGGCTAATTAACAGCCTCCACCCACCAT
Organism: Phyllomedusa bahiana; assembly: GCA_025379985.1. Lineage (NCBI taxonomy): Eukaryota > Metazoa > Chordata > Amphibia > Anura > Hylidae > Phyllomedusa > Phyllomedusa bahiana. The sequence goes on along the minus strand of JAODAL010035531.1, from coordinate 41,106 downwards.
TAGCAGCCACAACTGGAGATAATTCAAATCCTGGTCCTTTAACTACTTATATGTCATGGTTAATGCATTTCAGCAGTTATACAGGTGGGAGCACCCGCTCCCACCTCCCGATCCGCTCCACCACAACATAATTGTGGGGTGCCAACCAGCAGTTATGGCAACTGAGGGCCAATGAAGGATTTCAGGCCTGCCATTTTACTGCCACATTTACACCTTGCCAGCAGGGGCGTAGCTATAGAGGGTGCAGATGAATCAGCCACTTCCGGGCCTGGCAACATAAGGGGTCCCAAAAGCCCTACTGTCACATAAGAAGACACCAGTATTGTACAGACACATGGTAACTTGGGGGCCCAGGAGCTTCAAGTTTTTTTTGTTCCCGAAGCACTTCCACCAGAAAAATTCCCCACCGGAGGTGGTGAATTTTTCTGGTGGAAGTACTTTGGGAACAAAAATGACTTATCCCAGCTCTCTAGACATTGTGGGGTGCAGGTAACTGCTCCCTGTCAGCTGACAATCACTCTTGTGAGATAAGATAGATTTCACTGCTTTTCTTTTGAAAGTGAATGGTGTGTTTAGGAGGAAGGAAGAGGAAATGAGCCTAATAAGTTGAGAAAGAGGAATTTTTCTTTTATACAACATATAAAGGTTCTTATATTTGCTTGTACTATTGATTTAATGAAAGTTTCTTGAAATGTTAGTGTCTGCTTAATATAGTGGATGACTCAGAGCCAATACAGTGGTAGACTGCTTTACATGAAATCTCCCCTTTTAGGCTATCTTTTTAGATAATTCTTTATTTTGCAACATTCTGTTTTAGTTCAGCTTTTTTTTTTAAATCCAGAATGTAGCTTTAGAAATTCCATCTGACTACATGCAATTCTAGGAAAAAGAGTGAACCATATTGAATTGAATAACAGGTTTTAGCTGTGTTAAGATAATTATAAAAACTTATCTTATAACCAGTTAGCATTTACACATGTTTAATTAAAGAGGGTAACTGAGGTCACAAAAATGTGTGTTATTTAAACCTTTTTATACGCAACCAGTTTCAGACCAGTTTTGCCCCCATTTATGCAAATCTGATAGATGTCAATTTATGTGGGAATAACTTTTTAATTATTTTACCTATCCATGTGATTCACAGACTGTTTTCTTGCAACACATTGTGCTTTAGGTTAGTAATAAATTTTGGTCCATACAATAGCACCGCTCACGTCAGTCCTGGGGGTTTATGTCTGGTAGGCTTAAGAACTAAGGCTTACCAAGCTGAATGGTATTGTATGAACGAAAAAAAAAATTTGGTCCATACAATAGCGCCGCCCACGTCAGTACTAGTGTCTGATGCCTGGTAGACTTAAGAACAAACTAAGGCTTACCAGGCTGAATGGCAGAGCAGCTCGCAGTCACAGGAATTGGGGACATTTTCAATTGATTTCCAGCCCTGCCTCTGAATACTCAGGACAGAGGACCCTGGTGTTCTGAGGCAGGATGCACCGGGCACTCTGTGGCGGTGGGCCCTGTAGCAGTCATTACGGCTGCTGTGGTGGTAGCTCCGCTCGGGGTCTGGAGACTGAGACACATCTGACCAAACTTCCAGCTGCACCTGTTGTAACGGAGTCTTCTGCCTCCAAGTGCCACACATGATTTTTTATGGATGTAATTATCAAGCTTCAAGTACCTCTTACAATTGAAGTGTTCATGGGTTCATCATTGCATTGGACTGTCTGGGGTCTAAATACACTGGAGGATAAAAACCATCACTATGGTCCGATGAATAAAGATTGAAGACTTTGTATCCTTTATTCTATCAGTCCATAAAACAGCAATTCCAAAGCAGTGTGGTAAGAAAGATACACACTTAGGCCTGGTTCACACGGCTTATTGCCGGCGTAATTGCGGGGACGGATTTCGCCCCACAATTACGCCGGCAGCCGTGCAGCGGGACGGGGCAGGGGCGGGAGGCCGGCATCTCGCCGGCCCCATAGACCATCATTATCTAAGGCGCGTACGCGCCGTAAATAATTCACATGTCACTTTCTCCCCTCTCGGCGGATTCGCCGAGCGGAGAGGAGAGACGGAATCTATAGTTCTCTATGAGAACTGTGGATTACCGTAGTTACTGGGACGGATTGGAGCCGTACTGCAGCGCAAATACGAAGCGCAGTACGGCTCCAATCCGCGCCCAAATAAGCTGTGTTAACGAGGCCTTAAGCGTTTCAAACAAACTATGTGCTCTTAGTCATAGCACAGGCTACCAGGCACACCTGGGGTTAACAATACCACACAAGTTTGACCCCTCTCAGTTACATATTATTGCAAAGGGGACAAATTCTACAGCAAGTTTATAAGTACAAAGAAATTCTACATTTTATTTAGCTACAGAACAGTTTAATACTAATTTGTAACCACCATATTCAAGCTGCTATCATTTTGAAGTAGATTACTTCTCAGTATTACAGATTACTCAAACCTTTCTAACCCTTAATTTTATTTTCACTTCTTTTTAGTGCATCAAGCAGAAGTACACATTTTTTCTTAAAAGACAAATTAATATAAATATTGCATATCTGCTCCGATCATACATTGAATTAATGAATCACCCCACTGTGCCTTATTCTTCTCCCCAGATAATGTTTTAATGCATCCGATGTTCAGAAATACTTTCAATAAAATGTGCTGCCGGACGTTAAATATTTATGAAACGTCTTTCAGAGAAGAAGCAATTTGAAATATATTACTTCGAAAAATGCATTTTCTTAAATGACCACATGGTGGTTGCAATTTCATCCGAGACATAGAGATCGGTGTTTTCTTAGCACAGTGTAATATGGATTAATGGCAGAAGGTGCCTGGCGTCTGTGGAGTTCACACACGCTATTTCCGAGATGAAACATTTTGTTTGCAGATTGCATATTGTTTAAGCACAATGCTGTGCGGAATATACGACAATCAAGGGAACCTTTTCCCTACTATTCCCTGGTATACAAGGTGTACATTACCTCAATTTACTGATAATACAGTTTTCAGTAACTACTAAGGGAACATTTTGTGTTCCCGAACCTTATTACATATGTAATTTGTCTTCTTCTCTCCACTAACATCTGTAAAGGACAAGAAAAAATGCTGCCAATCTAGTTGATTGTTTTGCTTATTATTTTTCTGACTAGAGGCCAGATTTTAATAGTGTTATATTCACGTTTCTAGGACTGTTTTTCTTGTTTTCCACTTTCTGTAAACTCCTTGGGGTTTATTGGTTTAGCCCTGTCTGCAGAGCTATATGTGTCTTACCATGAAGCTTACAGACAACTACAGAATCTATAGACACATGAAACAACAGTAGGTGACTGGATGAATTTATGTCAAAATATCAATTGGCTTTTGTCATGAATTTACCTTTCTCACCTTCAGGCCTACTTCTTCCACCCATCAGCTATTACCATGGGCATAGCTATAGCATACATACTAACTTTTGAACATGGTCTCCAGGTTTCCATATTGCTGATTTTTTTTTCAAAGCTATGCCCCTTTTTACAGATCACATATCACTTTCCAGGTCATGCCTCTTCTTACAGGCCCCTCCTCACATCTATAAATCACTAAAAAAGAAAAAATGTTAAGTCATTTTTATTTTATAGTATTTTAATGCCAGAACCTTTATATTTTTTATGTCAATGGACCTGTGTAAGGGCTTTTTATTTGGGGGATAGGTTGATGTTTTTATTGGTGCTGTGTTGGGAGCCTCCACAGTCCCGGAAAACTTGCTACAAAAAGCTTTGGAATGCCCAATAAGCAGGGGCCATTGGCTACTTTTGATGGCTCTCAAGCGGTGTACCGTTTCACTTGACACAGCCTGAGATGCACCTCAGAAAGACCACCAACATTTTAATGAGTTAACCTACTGCTCTCAATATAAAAAAAATACAGATGGGCCCTCTAACATTATTATAAAGTTTATAATAATCTATAGAATCACACACATCGCCAGCCTACATCTATGGCCTAGTCTAGTATTACTTTCTTCGAGGACTGATGCCATATTAGCAATACTGGGCATTACTCATATTACACATCTAATATAAAGAAGGCTGAAGCTAAAATATTCTTTCAGCAAACCCTACTCAACACAACTTTCCTGATTCTATAATAAGGAAACTGAGTCTTTTTTAGACTTTACCTATGTAAACATAAAATAAACGGATTTATCAACAGTATGATAAATGTGGCACATTGTAAGACTGTTTGTTTAAAGGGAATGTGTCATCAAAAAATTAGTCATTGTTTAAGTCCCATTTTTTATGTTAAACACCTTGTTTGCACTGCTTTAATAGCAGTCAGAGAGAAGCTTTACAGTAGCTTCATGCACATAGGAGACTTAAGACTGACTCAGTCCCATTGACTTCTATAGGAGAGTTTTCTAGTCATGCTCTGTGACCTGGGAAGAAAAGAGTGTGCAGGGAGGTGAAAGGGTGAACTGTGACATCTCCTCTTGTGACTGGTGGATCCTGTGTTATCTATTCACACTGGTGTCTCCTTTCAGTTTGAGCATTTTTGTACTGATAATGAGCAGACAACTGAGAATCTTTCTCTACAGAACAGGAAGTGTCAGACTGTTATTAGGCCTAGTGGCCAAAGTGAAAACTGCAGGACTTAAGAATTATTCAAAAATATGGAAAGTGATATGGAAAATTTTAAAAAAATAACCAAAAATTCTTTAAAAATGAGTTTAACATAAAAACGTGAGTTAAACAATAAGTCATTTTTGATGACACATTCCTTTAAAGTTCACACTGTCTAAGAGTTAGACAGTACTGATAAATCTGCCACTCTATGTTTAAAAAAGGTCCATTTCTTACTTCCTATATAGTTCCCACGGCAAGATTTGTAATCTTTATAAGTGAAATAGATGCTTAAACATGCACTATTACTACTTTATACGCTTGCCCAAACCTAATTCAATCATCAGAGCCTCCTTCCTTTTCAACCCTATATCTTTTCCTTATCAAAATCATCCCCCCTACCATGTGATAGTTCATAATATACAAATTTTACTGGCATATTAATTGCTAAACACTGGAAGGATATGTTCTTGTCTTCCATTACCAAGGGAATCGAAAGAAGCTTCTTTTGTCTACTGCTACCACAAAGTATATTTAAAAAATATAAAGCCTGGCATCAGTGGACAACCTCAAGATATTATATTTAAAATATATATCTTCTACAACCTAGACTAACTACTGGAATTTGTAACTTTGTTTGTATCCACCTTCTTGTACTAAATGCACGGACTCTAACCCATCATCTTTGAAATGTAATTTGCAGTCATGTTGTAACTTTAGTTTTGTTGTCTGATATGTTTTATATTTGAAAATCTCTTAATAAAAATAATGTTTGAATGATTAAATAACATTATAATCTGATAGATTGGATCGTTATGACATAACAGCAGTTGTGTATACCATTTTTTCTAAAAGATACAACGTGGAACCAAGGGTTTTGTGTTTTTTATATGGTAAAACTTTTTTATTTATATTTAATTGCTTTTTACTCTTTTTTTTTGTCCCACTATGGGGCAAGGCTTTAAAATTGCTTGACCGAATCTTTAATACATGACAATAGATGACTTTATTGTTCTGAATTCTATCTATGACAGGCAGTCTATTATACACTGTCTGCTGCAGGGCCTAGTAAACACCTGCATATGGAAGACACAGAGTCTGTCATTTGGCCTCTGGCTGCTATGGCAACCATCAAAACTCTGGAAGTTAGCTAATAGGTGACAGAGGGAGCTCCCCCCCTTTGTCAACTAGCTAGATGCTGCAGCCGCTGCTGACTGTGGCATCTAGGGGTTTGAGTGACTGTGATCAAAGTCAGACACCTTATTCAGTTGCTATTGCACTGGGAACCCCGTTACGCATTACAGACGGCTCCTGCTGCAGATGGTGTGGGCACAACTTCTGTTCCAGCACTATACAAGTGCCATTAATGGTGCCTGGGAGATTTGCCAACCCTTCCATGCCTGTGGGAGGAATCAATTCTAAAAAAATGTAAATTAGCCTGCAGTTAAAAGAAAGTGCTTTTAGAACATGCCAAGATTTGTACTTTACTTATTGTGAGAAAACACAGCCATATTGAAAATATGTAAAGGATTATTGTCACGTCAAGGGAGGTGCAGTGAGCCATAACTGGAACCCAGCCCACTGTCCCTGCCTACTTGACGTGCTGCCCTAGGTGGCAGACGGAAATGGGCGACAGTCCGCGTGCTAAGGGTGCTGGGGCCGTGAGAAGCAAGAATAGTCAAACAGTCCAGGTCAATATCAAATAGGAACGCCAAGCCATCAAATCAGAACCGAGGAATAAACGTAACAAGCCCGAGGTCAAAAGCCAAACGGAAGCAAAGCACAAAATCAGGAGACAAGCCGGAGTCAGGAGACAGCCGAGGACAGGTTATACTGGTAGCAAAACAGCAAAACAAAGAACAACAAACACAAGGTAGCAGGAATATCACAGGCGCAGCAGTCAGCTTTCAGGGAGTTTAAAATGGGATTCGGATACTGCCCCTGCAGCTGATTGGAGCGGCCACCGGGTCCTCCCATTGGCTGATGCACTCGCCCCTCTCAGGAGTGGTGGGTGTCTGTCACTCACAGAGTGTCGCAGCAAGTGTATCAGGGAGGGAGCGCACACCAGCTGTTGCAGCCTGTCTGCAGTCTGAGCACAGCTTATCCCTGACAGTACCCCCACCCTTTTGAGGGGGCCCATGGGACCCTTCCCGGTCTGGGTTCTAACTCCCCCTCTATGCGAACTGGAGAAGGAGGCCTAGAGGGCGGAGTCACAGGCTGAATATACCTCTTACGAAGTGCACGACGGGACACGTTATGTATACGGAGAGAAGAGGGTAATTTCAGCCGATTAAGCCACCAGGTTAACCACCTCTGAACCACATACGGACTTTTCAGGTATAGGTGGAGGGCATAGTTCACCAGGAGGACAAGTTCTGGGAACCTTAGCCCGAGCATCGACTTCACAAGATGCCGCATAGGCTTCAACGCTGGCACCACCGCTTCCAGATAGAACATTAGCCTGCACATCAGTATTGCCCAGCATGGTAAGGAGACATCTGTCAACACACATTGTCCCCACCTGACTAATTTCCCTGAATTCCAGTCAAACACTGGATTATGTTTCTGAAGCCATGGCAGCCCCAAAACCACATCAGCGGGCAGCCCCTCCATGACGAATAGAATACACTTTTCAATATGTATGGATTCCGACCACCATCTCAGCTCAGGGGTACAATATTGGATTGCGCCCCGAGCTAGTGGAGTGGAGTCAATAGCCACTACCCGCAGCGAGTCAGATAGCGGTCTACAAGGTAGGCCCAGACGTTTGGCAAAAGACGCATCAACAAAATTAGAAGCTGATCCAGAATCCACAAACGCACTCCCAGAACCGGACAGCGACAATTATGAAATCTTAACTGGTAGCAGCAACTTATTAGATACAATAGGAAATACCTGCTCGCCTAGGTGATCCTCCTGCTGTCCACCTAGGCGTTGGGAGTTTTTCCGACCTGGTCTTCCGTTTGGAGCCTTCCCGAATTCTGTGTCCATCTTCTCCACAGTAGAAGCACAACCCCTGGATGCGATGAGTAATCCTACGGTCACTAGCCGCAGTGACAGAAAAAGTCCCTACTTGCATGGGCTCCTCTGGGTTTACGTCGGAAACAACGGGTTTAGGGGGTGACCATGGGTGTGGACCACCGGGGGGGGAACCTTTTCACTGCCGTCTCTCCCTAAAACGTCTGTCCAGATGAACGGCCAGTACCATGGCCTCTTCTAAAGTACCAGGGGTAGGGTAAGCCACCAATAAATCCTTCACATGGTCAGCTAACCCTAATCTAAACTGGCATCTGAGAGCTGCGTCGTTCCACCCAGACGGAACGCACCAGCGACGAAATTCGGAGCAAAACTCCTCCACAGTCTTCTCACCCTGCCTCAAGGTGGTCAGCTGAGCCTCAGCCACAGCTTCCCTATCTGGGTCATTAAAGAGTACCCCTAAAGCGGCAAAGAAGACAGTTCAGGTGAGTCATGCGGTAACGAAAATGCCCACTCCTGGGGGGGACCCTGCAGTAAGGACATAACAATGCCCACCCTTTGATCCTCTTTCCCGGAGGTAAGTGGGCGGAGCCTACAATCAAGACGACAACCCTCTCTAAATGACCACAAAGGCCCTCCTGTTACCTGCAAACCTGTCAGGCAACTGGATAGGGGTTCCACAGGAGGGGAAGGTAATGCAGGGACCCTCTAACTTGGGGTAGCCTCCTGTTGTTCTACCCTCAGCGCCAGATCCTGGACTAGCTGGGTTAGCCCCTGCATCTGCTCTACGAGAGCTGTCATGGGGTTCATAGTGAGGGTAGAGCAGTAACGGTTTGGGCCTGTGATAATGTCACGTCAAGGAAGGTGCAGTGAGCCCTAACTGGAACCCAGCCCACTGTCCCTGCCTACTTGACGTGCTGCCCTAGGCGGCAGACGGCAACTGGGCGACAGTCCCTGCGCTGCTAAAGTGCTGGGGCCGTGAGAAGCAAGAATAGTCAAACAGTCCAGGTCAATATCAAATAGGAACGCCAAAGCCACAAATCAGAAACAGAGGAATAAACGTAAACAAGCCGAGGTCAAAAGCCAAACGGAAGCAAAGCACAAAATCAGGACAGGTACACAGATAAGCAAAACAAATAACTAAAAAAAGGAAAACCGAGGTACCGGAAAACCCAACAGGCGCACCCACCCAGCCTTCAGGAGTTTAAATGGGTTTCCCGGGAATTCCCCCTGCAGCTGATTGGACGGCCACCGGGGTCCCCCCAAATTGGCGGGTGCATTTCCCCCCCTTGTAGGAGTGGCTGGGGCGTCCCCTCACAGAGCTGTGACAGCAATTGATCAGGGGGGAGCGCACTTCAGCGTTGCAGCCTGTTCGCAGTTGAGCAAAAGTTACCCCTGACAATTATAAAAAAACCTTTTTGACAAGGAAATTCAACAGGGAGTTTTTGGAAAAAATTTTTTGGCCATTCCAGTCAGCTTTGTTCAAAATTTTTAAAAGAAAAATAAAAAATGGGAAAAGGGTTAAAATTAAAAATTGTAGACTAAGGAAGACATCAAAATGTCAGGATAAAAAACTCAAACCAAAATACTGTGAAAATAAAATTACTTTTAAAACAAAATGAAAAACCATGGGGGGTGGAAAAAAGGGGTTCTATGCTTGTGACAGAACTGTTAAAAATCACAAAATTTAAAATTGGCAAAAAAAAAACCCAACCCTTTTAACACTAGAGGGGGGCCAAATTTTCTCAAAATTCAAATTCGATCATTTCCCACGAATTTTCCGACAAAATTTTTTTTTCGTTCCGAATTATTTTGGGCACAAATCCCCGAAAAAAAAAGCAGCTATTTCCAGGCTGCACAGACCCTTGCGGGGTGCTGTAGAACGTTGTCCCCATGTTTTTAAATATGCAGAGGGAGTTTGGGTTTTGGGCTTCATACAATGTTGGGGTTTTAGTATAAACACGCAGATGACCCCGCCGCTTTTGGAATCGCTTAAATTTAAAAAAAATTCATTTGGGCATTAAGAGGGAAAAAACGACCAAAAAACTAAAGGGAAGGGTTACCCTTGATAAAGTCTTTCCCAGCAAAAGCGGGAAAAAAAGAAAAGCGTAGCTCAGGGGGGCAACATTAGGTCCCCCCCCCCCCCCGATTTGGGAGGGGGGAACGGGCGGAAACCCACAGCAGCTTTAATCAGGCAGGGGCACAATAAATTTGGGAGGTGGAAAAACCCCGGAGGAAGCCACAGATTTGGCACAATGTTGAGGCGGAAAATCACGGCGGGGAAAGCAGTATGAGGTAGGCAGTGCCCCTTGAAAATTCTGGAGGGGGGAAAACAGGGGGGAAAGCCACAAAAGGGCCAATGACTAAAGGGGGCCGGATTCAGGGCGGCACAGCATGAGGTCAGGCAGTGGACAATAAAACATTTGGAGGTGGCAAAACATTTAAAAGGCTAAAAGGAGGGGACACAATACACATGTGGAGGCCCAAAAACAGCAGCAGAATGGGGGTTCGGGCAGTGGCAAAAATTGGACATTCTGGAGGGGCAAAAAGTTTTAAAGGCCCGAGTGGCACAATCAAAACAGTGTGTAGGTCACGGCGGCAGCAAAATGAGGTCAGGCAGTGGCACAATGACAAAGTGGAGGGGGCAAAACAGGGGGAACCAAAAAAGAGGGGCACAATGCCCCTTGAGAGCGGAGGTCACGGGGGCACCCAAAATGAGGTCAGGCAGGGGCAAAATGCACAGTTTTGGGGACATGGCATCCCCCAACACGCAATGAGGTCAGACATTTTCCCAACAATAAACCACAGTGGGGAAATGTCACGGCAACAGCAAAGGAGCAGCAAAAGCAGAAAGGGGTCAAGAGTGGCACAATGAAGAGGGGTGATGGGGGGCAATCCCACCCCTTTGGAAAAGAGGGGTTGGGTGGGCAAAATGGAAAAAAACTGGCAGCAAGGGGTGTGGCTTTCAGGGGGGGGAAAGAAACAAAAATGTGGCTAGGCAGGTATTTTTAAACCCCAGATTTACCCCTAAGGCATTGGTTTTTGGGAAATCCTGGCCAATAAAACGCCTGATTCATCTTGACAAAGGTCTTTCGTTTCCACTTTTCCCCGTGGACAAGCGGGTTTCCTTGGGGGTAACGATGGCCCCCCGCCCCCACTGAAAACCCCCCGGTTGAGGGCCCCCCCCTTTTTAACCGGCCCCGGGCGGGAAAGTTTTCCCCCACTGCAAACTCGGAAGGGTTGGGCGGCCCACACATCCATTTTGGGTTTCCCCCGTATCCAGCGGATCTTCTAACTGAGGGGGGCAGATTTCTGCCCAAATGGGCCCAAACCACCTGTTTAATTTCAGGGATTTGCCCAGGTCCTGGGGCTGTTTGGCGACTCCCCCCCTCACAAAGGGGGGGTGAAGGAAGCTGCTCACAGTGACCCCGATTTGGGTTTTCTACGGGAGGGAGCTGGAAATGTCCTACCTCCCCCCCCTTCCCCCAGCAGCCGCGGCAGAAAGAAACTTGAGCGCTGAAAAACCCCCCGGTCGAGCTGTAAGGGGAAAGGGAAACGATCCCGGGTTAAAATAGGCAGGGGTCCAACTGATTACGGAGGATTTCCCAATAGATTTGAGTTTGTCTTCCCCCCTTCTAAATTTAGCGGGGGAAAAAGGCCCCCCAAATTTTGGGCCGGGTTTGCGAGGGCCCAAATTTGGGGGGAAGCCAAAAGGGTCTCCCCTGGGAAAGGGCTGACATTCGGTTTTTCACTAGCCGGGCAAAAAGCATGTTTGCGGGAAAACTGCACAAGTACTCCGGGGGCTCCCGCCTCCTTTTCCCATTTGGAATACTGCCAGGGGTTCTTGGGGCCCATCTGCCCCATCTTCCTCATCTCCATCCCCCTTCCCCAAGCTGCTCCTGCCCTCCTCTTTTTTCCCCCGGGGGTAAAAAACCCACCCATTTCCCCGGGAAAATTTGTTTTGCCCAATTTCCTCCCCTTTCCCCCCTCCTTTTTAGTCCCCACCGGATTCTTTGGGGAAAGAGTGTACCCCCCACTTCTCCAGTCCCCTCCCAGACGGGATTTTTTCACCCAACCTGTCCAGGAAAATAAGGCAGTGGAATGCGTTTCACCCCAAAATTTTCCGGGCGACTGACAAAAAAACGTCGCCCCCTCAAAAGGGCCCAACAAAGGGAGGTGTCACGATGAGCTTGCCACTGGCTGACATCAAAGTTACCCAGGGGATTTACTTCTGTCTCCCGGGATCATAAAAAAATCGTTAATCCTTTCCCTCTGTTCTTTTACATCCCCACCATTTTGCAGGTAAAAATTTCCCGCAGGTGAAACATCCTTTAAATCAGAGTGTTTTGGGGGGGGGACCTTTCTTCCCTCCCAACCCCCGAGGAGGGTTTTTCCGGGTTTTTGGGTACGAAGGGAAAAATGGGCTTTTTGCCCCGGTTTTGGCCATTTTCAAAAGTTTTTAAGATCGGGGAAGACTTCAAAACCCTTTTTTCAAAACCCAAATTGAACCTGCCCCATGCGGGCGCAGGGGAACCTTTCCCTCCTGGGCGACGCGGACCCCCCCATTTTTCCCCCCATTGCCCAAACCCCCAGGGTTTCCCGATTGCAGTTGGCGCGGGGGAAAGGGCCCACCCCTCAAATTTTTTTGCTGATAAACCGGGGAGCACTTCCCCCCTGTTTGACTTTGTTTGCCGAGGCAAGCCAGGTTTTAAACTGGGGACACCGTTTTTGCCCTACAATGTGGGAAAATTTTGGAGCATTACTTGTGGAGGTGAATGGGGGTTTTGGTGGTGGAGGAGGGGGAGGGGGGAAAAGGGCGCGGGTTTTGCAGCGTTTTGACAAGGGTTGGGGGGGGGAGGGGGGAAAAGCGGCGTCCCCTTTCCAAGTTGTTGGGGGGCCCTTGGTTTTGGGAAGCAATTCAAAATTTGGGCCTTTAAAGGCCCAATGAAAGGGGCCCGACCGTATTTACATCCCCAAAACTTTCCGCGCTTCCCGGGGCACCTTGGAACAAACTGAAAACTAAAGGGACTGACCCCCTTCGTTCAAAATTTTAAAAGAAGTGTTTGTTTCTCCTTTTTTTGGAAAGAAAATTTACGGCTTGGAATTTTCTCCATTCGGCTGGGAAAACAAGCCATTTGTTTTCTGAACAAATGAAAGAGTCCACCTTTGGGGAAAAAGGGGGGGAACTGCATTTTACCAACAACTTGGACAGGGGGAAAGGTGGGGGCCGGGGCCCCTTTAAGGAGGGTTTGGGACGCTTTAACTGTTGTCTCTTTGCAACCCCCCCAAAAGGACGTTGCCCCCAAAGGGAGTAGCGGGGAGCGGGACCGGGCCCCGGGGAAAATGATGTCAAAGAGACACAGCCCCCTTTTCTGCAGAGGGGTGAGCCTTGATTTGGCTCAAACGGCATGCGTCCCAAAACTGGGTGCTGCTGCTGCTGCTGTTGTTTTGGGGCGGCAAAAAAGGACCCCCCACATCTGAGCCCGTTTCTCCCAGGCCATGGATGGTTTACGCGAAAGTTTGACCCCCGGGGGCCAATGGTGCCAACTTTAGACCCTGGCCCCGGGCTTCATTTTCTCCCCAAAAGTTTCCCTACAAAAAACCCTTATTGGGCCTCCCCCGGTGTCTTAGAAAAAGAACTGCCAAAAACCCGCCGAGTAGGATTTTACCCCCAAACCCGCTCCGCACTGCCCTGTTTCCCCGCCCCCGGGCTTCCCTCCTGAGCCCCTGTGCGGGTTTCTTTGTTGGACCTGCAAAGGGGTTTTTTTAAACCCCTTTGGCCGCTTGGCTCCGCCCTCAAACTGCGGGAATCCTGTGACTCAGGGCCACATTTACCTACTTGTTTTGGCTGCGCTGCTGCCGAAAACGCAAGTGACCCCCCTCTTCCCCCTGACGAGGGATAAAACCCCCTTGCCTCACCCAGCTCCCAAGTGGGGTGGGCCATTAATATCTATTTGTGTTTCTCTCAGGCTGCCCCTCATCCCCGGTTTTGGTTTTTCCGGGCCCTGACCTCTCACAAAAAGACCTCCCAAATCCCATCTCCACATCTAAATTTTGGGCCGCCAAAAGCAAGAAGCGGGCGATTTTGGGCCCCCATTTCTTCGCCCCCCAAAGTGGGCCGACGGGCCCCCCCAAAAATTTGTTCTTTCCTCGCTAAAATAGGGGGCGTCTGGGGCCCAGCCAAAAAAGGGTAGATCTCTTGGTGAGGGAACTGGAGGGGCAAAAGGGGGGGTTAAAAAAGGGTTTAGGGCCCGTTTGACCCCGCCCCCGGGCCATGCCAAAACTAATGGTTGTGTCTGGGGTTTCCCACCGCCCTTTGGTGGGGTTGTCAGTGTCATTGGGGAAGAAAAATTTGACCTAGCCCAACCACAAAAACCCCTTTGGGTTGCTGAACAACACCCCCCGGCGCTAGATACAGCGGAAATTTTTGGCCAAAACCGAGGGGACCCCTGCTGCACGCCCCCCTTGCTGTGCTGCGCCCCTTTTTGGGCCTTTTTTCCGGGAAAATTTTTGCCCCCCTGCCACCGCAGGTGAAAAAATAAACCTCACTGCTGACAAATTTGTTTTTTCTAAAAGTACAGAAAACGTTGATGTTTTAAAACCGAAATAGATAAAAAACACCCCCCCTTTTTTTTACCCCAAATGAACCCATTAAACCAAGCTTGGGCCCCCTTTGGGAAAAAAAAAATTTTGGCTCCACAAATGGCCGGGAAAAATTTACTTGTATTGTCGTTTAAAAACACTGTTTTGTTTTACAAAAATGTAAAAGACAAACGGGTTTAAAATTAAAACCTTCGGACATGAATTGGGTAAAAGGAAATTTTTTTAAAATTTTTTGGGCCCGTTAAAAAAGAGGGTTTTATTTTTGTAGCACCCGCAAAACAACGCAAAATTTAACCCCCGGGGAGGGAAAAATTGCCCCAAAAAGAATTGACCCCAAAAACTAGAAGCTTTGTAGGTGTTTTTAACAATTGCGTGTTTTTAGGGGACCCCAAAAACAAGAGATCTTTGAAATTAACCTTTGCTTGTAATTGGGGCAAAACGGGGAAAAAATTTATATATTTTTGGCTGAAAAAAAGCGGTTTATTTTTGTCAGCCACCAGAAAAAAACAACCCCTTAATTAAACCCCCTGGAAAAAAATTTGCGCCAAAGGGAATTGGTCCAAAAAACTGTAGCTTTTTTAGCGTGTTAAAATTTGGGCTTTTCCTTTCTACGCCACACAACAAGAGATACAATTGAAATTTCCCCCTTTGTTTGGGAAAAATTTGGGCTACAGGAAAAATTTTTAATATATTTTGGGCTTAAAAAAAACGGTTTCGGGGGTCACACACCAGCAAAAAAACGCTTAATTAACCCCTGGATTAAATGCCCCCAAAGGGAAACTGACCCCCCACAAAATAGTAGCTTGTGGGTTTTTAACAATTGCGTGTTTTCAAACGCCCACAACAAGAGAAACAGTTGAAAAATTTAACCTTTGTTGGGTGAATTAGGTTTACGGGAAAAAAATTTTTTAATTTTTTGGTTTGAAAAAGACGGTTTTAATTTTTGTAAACCCCCCCCTCAAAAAAAGGGTTTAAATTAACCAGGGAAATGAAAAATTTGGCAATAAAATTTGGGGCACCCAAAAATGAAGGGGTTTATTTGTATTTTAAAAACGCTTTTTTTTTTAAATGAAAAAACGGGAAGGGCCCTTAATCCCACTTGTATATGTATTTGCAGCTGAAAGGGAGGGCCAAAATGGTTTTCCCAGATCCAATCCCCAAAAAAAATTTAAGAAATGAACACAAAAAGAAAAAAAGGTCTCGGAACAAGCTGAGACACCCCACAAAAATTGTATATAAAAATAAATTTTTTCCAGAAAAGAGCAAACAGTTTGCGGGCAGCCCCTTCCCATAAATGACACAGGAGGGGTTTTGTGGTCCGGGCGTCGGCCCGGATTTAAATATAGTGGGGTGAGGTCACAGAATCCCGGGGTTTTAAAATTGGCTTCCCCCTTGCACAAGTCATGCAGGCTTTTCCTTCTTTCCCCCCAAAGAGTGTTTTCCCCCATGTAGCGCCAGGGTGTTTCCGCGGGGCCTTTTTAAATCAATAAAAAGGGCACACTTCGTTCACCCAAAAGTACCCCAAAGTTCAAATTGGGTTCCCCAACCAAATTTTTTCCCAAAAAATTTCAAAAAAAACAAATTTTCCACTTCTTTAAAAATCAAATTCGCCCATCTCAAATTTTAACATTTAAAGCAAAGGGGAAAAACAATCGTCAATTTGGGGGCGGCAGGGGACCCTTTTTTTTGGCCCAACCGCAAGCAAAGGGGTTTTTAAGGGCCACCCAAAGGGGAGGGGGAAAGTCAAGTAAAACCCCGGGTTTTTTCACCGCCCCCCCGAAAAGGGGGTTTGGGCCCTTACTGCGGCGGGAATCTAACCCAGGTTCCTTCCACTGGGGGGGCCTCCTTGGGCGGCAGTAAAGGGTAGAGCGTGGTACAGAATCATGAGTTTAGACTTTAGTGGGGGACGGGCGGGTCGGTCAGGACAGGCGGCAGGGGTTCGTGGTCAGGGCCCGGAAGCAAAAACGGTACGGTACATGGAAAAAATTTGGACAATGCACAAGGAACACTTTTTAAAGGGCAAAAAGGCAAAAAAGGTTCCTGTGGTGCCGGGGGGAAACCCCCTTTTATGGGGTCGGGCGGGCCCGGGAAAAATTTCCCAAAATTTATGGGCGCCTGGGCCCTTTTAAAAATTTGAAAAAGGGGGCCCCCGCGGAAAAAACCTAGGGATGGGGCCGCACACCCCGGGCCCCGGCACTGGGGGACGAGGAAAGACAGGAGCCGGTGGGGGGAGAAACGGGTACAGTGCCCCCACCCCGGGGGAACGGGGCAGAAGGGGGGGAAAGGGGGCAAAAGGGGTTTTGCGGTGGCATCCATGACCCTTCATGGAGTGGGGATTTTGGTTGGATTGTTCTGAGTTTAGGGGTTTTTTTTTCTCAAAAAAAAATTTTGTTTCCCAAAAATGAAAAAAGAATTTTAAAAAAAGACTTTTTTTTAAATCCCCTTTTGGTTTTAAATAAAATTTTACTTTAGTAATCAGATGAGATATATTTTATAAAGCTCTCGGGTGCACACCATTTCTTTTGGTTCCCCGAAAAATTGTCATTATCTGAATGCTGGGGGAGAGCTGAGAGCAGAGAGTGATGTCACCCCACGAACTGACTGAGTTTTAAGCAAACTTTATCAAACAAAATTAGCTTCATTTAAAAAAAAAGGAAAATGGGGAATGAGGACGAAAAGCATGGTTTTTAATCGGGTAATTTTTATTTTTAAAAGAGATAACATACCTACACTAATCATGCCTTTTTATGTTTAACCCCGGGTTTTTAAACCCAAAACCCACACGTCAGGGGGACAGTTCGAGTTTTAAAAAATGTTGTGTTCATTAAAATCCTTTTTTAAAAAATAGACTGGAACCCTGTTTTTCTGATTTTCCGAAAACCTGCACCCAATGATTGGGGGGGGCCATTTTTCCCACCCTTACCCCCTGTGTATTTCCAGGCCTGGGGGTTTTTTTTTTAGGGTTTCCCCATAATTTATTTTTCTCCCCTTCTTTTAAAAGTAGGGGCGAAAAAAAAATTACTTCTTTTTGTTGGTGTGTTTCATGAAGCCACAATGTTCCAATTTTAAACATTGTTTTATGGCATTTGTATATTTACTATAAAAGTCTAAGTGAATCAAAATTTTCTACAAAGGTTGTTTAAAATGTAGCATAAATCCACAATAAACTACTTTAAATTACAATTTAGGTCTCAGATAATATCTAAGTGATTTCACCAATAGTAAGAATGCTGCAAATTTCCAAAAATCTTGATGTTTTCATCTGGCAATTGTTATCTGAAATGCAGAGACTTTATATACTGTATTGTGTTGGTATATGCATGCTGTAGTGGTGTATTTACTTTTATTGATTTTACATTGTTTATCTTCCAGCCTAAAGCAGGGCAATCATCTGAATCGTTGCTGCTCACCATTTCTGTACGAATGATGGTGTTTTATCGACATGGATTAAATAAAATTTGGAAGCTATTTTGACTCACCGCAAAATTGGTGTGCCGACCACTTTCATTAGACTGTATTGAATGAATGGGTTGTAACTATAGTCACCAGTGTCTGACACCCATTTTCTACTCTGTTTGTAATTGTGTATTTGTTCATATCTATTGTAAAATATGTCCATATTTCATCCATTGTGCTAGAAGCCTGCAATTTATTCCACTTTCCTTGTAACACTTCATTCAACATTGTTTGTACATTTGCAAAATTATTTTGAAAATGAACAATTAGTAAAAAGAAAAACAGAAAAACCATTTCCTGATCAGTGATAGGAGAATTTTACCAGTAAATACTGCAAATACAACAATTGCAAGAGGAAACATAGAGGAAAAGCTAATACAGAAAACATTGGAGATATAACTTTAGGGGTGCAAAGGCGGCAGTCACACCCGAGCCTTGTGCGGAACATGCCCCAAAGTCCCCTCTATTACATAGGAAGACTTCAGGTTTATAAATATCCCAAAGATGGGGGAATGTAACAGATTTTGTATTGGGAATCAGAAGTTTCAAGTTATACCACTGGAAAACAGAATAAAAGAAAAAAGGAAAAAGATTAAAGAATATAGAATTATCAATAACAAGAACACATTATGTAAAAGAAAGGTATCAGAGTTTTGCCAATTAAGAAAGAATAAAAATGGATCACAAATATAATATCAGATCAATGAGAACCATGGCCTACAAGTCCAACAATCTAGGGCCAAAAAAGTGCTCAACAATTCCATCATTTCACAGGGGATGATAATCAAGCCTTGTCGAGTCGATTTCAACTCATAGGGCAACATGTATAGACCTGTTCTATAGATGTATGAATAGTGACATTGCACGGTTTGGGGCAATAAACGCCTGCGCAACACTTTTTAATGTGCTAAAAATTAGGGGCGTTCTGGGGGCGTGTCGCACCACATACATAGAATTAGACACATTTATAAATCTTTGATGCCAAACCTAGGCACAGAACAGTTAAAACAACCAGACCAAGTTAAAGGTGATCTGTCTGAGCCAGACTTGTTGTATTGGCAGTAGACTGCGCCTGTATGTATGACCTGCAGAAGGACAGGTTCATACATTCTGGTACATTCTACACTGCCTTAAAGCTATTTACAACTGACCTGTCAGTCCCAATGTTCATACATGTCGCCCATAGTGACTCTGTGGATAATAGTTCCGAATAGTTCAATTAGTTGGCTAACTACAGAGAGATTGTCTTCCATGTCTTTTTCTATTGTGTAATTCCAACTCATTGCTACTCTCCCTCTTTTTCATTTACCATCCACCTTGCTGAGAATAATGTTTATTTCTAATGATCTTTCCCTTCACATGATGTGCACAATGTATTAGAATCGTAGTCTTCTCATCTAGGCCTCCAAAGCAAATTCAGGTTTATTCTCTTCCATTACAGATTTATTTGTTCTTCTAGTCATCCATGGCACATGTAGGATTTTTTCCAGAACTATAACCCAAATAACACAGGTACACAACATGATATTCCCCTACACAGTGCATTAACTTATCATTGTACTCGTTTGACTTATGTTATGTATGTAACCCCCTCGAATGTACAGTGCCCTGGAACTAATGGCGCTTTAAAATAAATAATAATAATAATAATGTATATATATATATATATATATATATATATATATATATATATAGTAACAATCCAGTTCTTTTCAGACAGCTGAGCAGTCTCTCAAGCAGCTCAATAGTCTCCTAAAGTGAGAAGCAGCCACCCCACCTGAAAAGATGGCATTTGTTTGCCTTCCTGCCCACTTTAAATGAATCTATCTATCTCATATTTATCTATATGGCAATTACATTAAATGACCTCTTTGAAATAATAATTCTGAACAAGTAGTTTGCACAAAGTAGGAAAAGCATTAAACATAATTTTAGTTCCCAAATTTAACTTGCTGTTCAGCAATCCTAACTATCCAAGAGAAAGGGAGAGAAAGGGACTTAGAAATGCAGGTGTGTCCTTTCTCTTCTTGCGTTATGGAACTTAGTCCCTCCATAGACTTTGATGACATATCACTAGCATATGCCATCAAAGTCTGATAGTTGTGGGTTCCAGCTAAAGGACCTGCACATATCTCGGGAACGGGCTACCGAAAGTTACAGAGCAGACTGGAGAGCCCGTTGTGCTTGCAGAATACGTCACTCGACTGTACTCGGAACTCCCATTCAATTGAATGGAGATACCAAATATATAGGGTTTTCATTATGTTTTAGTATCTTTTTAAAAATAAAAAACATTCTCTATCTCTTAATTTGTGCTGCAGCAACATTTTCTGTGACAAACAACTTTTTGTGTTCTTCCATATATAGATCTGAGTGAGGCTTAAATGTACTTTTTATTGATACCATTTTGGGGTTGATACGACTTTTTGATGACTTTTTATTTAAATTTTTAGGCGATGTGAAATGACCAAAGAAACCACAGTTTTGCTGCATGGAATGTTTTTTTTCTACATTGTTCAGCATATGGGATAGATGATGTTATTTTTTTTACTTTTTTTCCTTTGATTTCGAAAATGGCAAAAAGAGGAGTGATTTGAACTTTTAATATTTTTTAATTATTTTTTACACTTTTTTAAAGCTTTTTTTTCTTTAACATTCAGTCTTCCTAGGGTACATAACCATTAGGGGGCCCAATCACTTATAAATAAAACAGAAGGGTCTACCAAGCTGACAGTTCTATTATTTCCTGAATGAGGCAGAAAGTAATTGAAACAATTACATGGAGGCTGTGGAAGCCTTAATTAGCCTTCCGGCTGACATGCTAACAAATTGGAACCCCACAATCTCGTCAAGGAGGGGGCATTAGTGTGTGGAACAGTGCAGCACTGTTCCTCATTCATTTAGACGCCGTGGCTGCAACCGACGCTGTGTCTAAAAGGTTAAACGGCAAGGATTGGAGCCAGCTCCAGTCCCTGCAGTTAGCAGCGGTGTCAACTGTGCTATGTCAGTCTCCACCCATCGTGCATGGCATGTGCTCAGCAACTGAGCCCACTCCATATAACCCTACCAGAATTATGATGTACTAATATGTCAAAAGTTGGTAAGGGGTTAATCCAGCCTTGCTTACAGCTATAACTCAGAGTTTGGTGCTTTCATCGCAAGCCGGAAGTCTAGAGGCCACTGCCTTAATGAGTCCCTTCATTAATTTATCATGGGTAATAAATGCCTAATGTACTTCATTTTTTCAGAGGTTCTCTTTATCTAGCAGCTTGGACTCCTCAATGTCTTGGTTGGTGGCAACTCACTGAACTGAGAGTAGACACAGTGGGCAATGTGTATCTTCTTCTCCAAAGTTATCCACTCTGCTGCTCTAGTAATTGAATATTAATATGCTACGTGTCAATCTTTGTCTATTTCACATGTACAGTGCCCTGGGAATTTTTGGGACTATACAAATAATAATACTTTGAAGCACTGTTTCTGCTTGACTCCTTGAAGTAAAGTATTGTATTCTCCTGACAACAGCTATTCTGAAGGCATCTTATACATATGTCTACTTAGGTTTGGAAATATACATTTACTTATTTTGTGGAAAAAAAATCACTGATAATACCCCACACATTTTGTCAGGGAATTCTAAAAATCTCTTGATTTATGTTTCATAAATTTTGTAAATAATCTACTGAATATGCAAATTCTGGGTGATTGTATGTGGTTGACAAACACAGGTTTTATGTGCAAGTTTCCATTAGCACCTGCTCATAGTTATAGTTTTACTTCAGTTGTATGTTAGGCTCCATACACATATCCTTATAACAAGTTCAAGTTATATGGAGCTGTTATATGGTGTAGTCTATATGCTGTACCTTAGTATATCTTTGATTTTATATTCAGAGGTTTTCTCTATTTGTTTCATATAGAATAAAACTTATAAAAATTCTGCTATACACAGGTAAATGCAATATTACATAAATTGATTTCAGCAACACAATGCCAAAGTGAGGAACAACAGGGGGGCACGGGCAGTGACCATAACTAACCCATGAGCCATATTGGTTCTGTGTGCCACCATACAGCCTATTCATATAGTGTCGGTATGGGGTGCTTATGGCCCACAAGTGGAGTTGATTATTGGGGCCCACCCTATGACTACTGTACTTGAGTGTATCTACTGGACATGACTCTTACACTCTGCCTCTTGTTTTCTGCCTCACTTTCTCTGCCTTTCCTATTGAAAAGCAGCCCCAGGCTTGCCATGCCCAGGGGCTCCCCATACCCAGGGGCCGACTAGGGGCTTCTTCTGCTCCCCTACAGACCAGTGCAAGCCTGTGTACACAGATTGTAGGATTATTATGTTTATGAGCCCCTAAAAGTAGTGAGAAGCAATAAAACGGGTAATTAAAAGAGTTTTCCCATCTAGCTGTTTTCAGACTCTTCAGGGCCCCATTTCCTATGCAGGCGGTGAACAGACCTACAGCAGTGACTGACATTTCAGCTCTGCTAGCTCCAATTCCTAACTGAGCCTGTTATGAGACATTACTGATGGAGGGGAAGTGGAAATCAATGACCATGGCCAAACAGGATGTCTGGTTTTAAATGTGAGCTAGCAGAGCTGTATTTGTCATAAAATGAAGCTTCTAATAACATAGAAAAACCTATATGCGGTCAAGACAAAGTCGCAGTTGTCATACCCTGTGAGTGATGATAATGATGTTGCTGTGCTGGAGGGTGTTGCTGGGTGTTGTAGTGCCACTTTGGGGCTCACCATCTGCAACCTTCCTGTCACGGTAGGGTCCGAGGGTGATATACACAGCATATACACAAGGGAACTTCTTTTAAGGAGTTGTCTCATTACAAGCTTTCAGCCTATCTCTGTGCCAGGCAGTTGAATTGAGGGGCGTGCTTCTTGTCTGCCTCTTCTCCTCTCTCTTCCCCCCTCCCCTCAGCACACAGACAGCTCTCCTCCATAACTTCTATACAGGGGGAGGGGGGGGGAGGGAGGCGAGGGGGTTTTCTGCCAGAGTTAACCCTGTGTGTGCCTGCCTAGGTCTGTTGCAGGCTCCTGGATCAGCTGTATTGTTAGCTCCACGGAGACATAGAGAGAGGGCTGATCTATGAGTGTGGAGAGGTCTGTGAAGCTGTGTATGCTAATAGCAGAGCAGGGGGATGTAAGTGTTCCTATACCCCCTGCTGTAGCATACACATCTCCAGCAACAAAGAAAACCCTGTCAGAACAGACACAGGGCAGCTGTGAAGTGTTACTATACTCAGGATGTGTCACTAGTACAGCAGAGCATGAAGCGTTCACGTGCTGATCTGTTCTATTAGTCACAGCTCCACAGACACATCATGATTATAGTAACACACAGGGTCACTGCTGTCAGCCTCACCTCTGCTCTTCTCAATCTGTGTAGAGAACAGGAGGAAGCAGGCACACACAGGGTTAATCCAGGCAGCACAGACACAGAAGCCAGAGCCTTCCCCCTCCCTCCACTACAGAAGCATTCTGTGCCGGAGGTACTCTATGCTCTGACCTGTATTCCTGAAGGTGATGAGTCCTCAGACCTGACAGCCAGTGAGATAAGGATCAACAGGTGGCTGCTATAGAGATTTTAGAAGCTGATGTACTGCTACTAACAGGACTAACTCAAAATCAGTAGGACATTTGTAATGAACATATATTGCAAAGCTGCTTGTTTTTTAAAGATCTTTTAATTAAAACCCAATCATTGTAGCGAGACAACCCCTTTAAATAAAATGTCATTACACAATGATGGTGCAAATAGCTGAAAATTTTACTGAAGGGATTAATTTTATACAGTTCGATACAGGTATATAAGGTCTTGAGTAAATGCAGGCTTGATCAGACTCCTTACCATCAGAGAGTGGGTTACCGTGGTTACTATGGATTTGGCCTTAGCAAATAGACAAAATTAAGTAGACAGACCTGCTCCAAGGATTTGCGGTTTTCAGCCTTTATAAGGTGCGTGTGAATGGTTACTTGAAGTTTAGAGATGGGCAAATTGATTCTAACGAAGTGGAATCCATTTAGAATTTCAGGAAAACTTCGATTCTGAACGAAGTCGAAGTTTGGGGTAATTTTCGGGAACGAAGTGTGTTTTTAATTGATAAAATGGCTGCAAGCTTTACATGGGGCAAAGAAGTCTGGGAGGAAGAAGGGCGTAGCCTACATGACATGTGCAGAGATGAAGCCAATCAGAGACCGGCGGGATTCTGTGACGTCACCGCACTATATAAGTCCGGGCGCGACGCTGGGAGCTCACACCGCTCTCATTGTGCTGTGTAGGGAAGATGCTGCCGCTGCTGCTTGTGATATCTCATACTACAGAACTCACTTTTATACAGCGATTTTTGGGGGGTGTCACAGCTTGTCTCAGAGACTGCTTCTCTTACGTTCTAATTTTAATTTTGTGGGGTATTGGAACTGAAGTCCAGTGTACGTCCAATTCAGCTGCATATACATTTTAATGTTATCTGCTCAGTTCTTAAGCACATTGAATATCCAAGGGTTAGCTGAGCCTGTTGCTGTTGTATTCAGTTAAAGAAACAGCGTTTTTACAATCCAAATACCACTTAATTTTTGGTTGCTCATTTCTTTTGCGCAATTTAGATCCAGGGGTTAATTAAGCGTTGTTCTGCTGTTGTGGTCACTAAAAGAAACGTTCTTTTTCACCGCCAAAGAAGAAATTTTGCCTGTAGCATAATTCATATCCGAAGGTTAATTAATAATTACGAGTTTTTCTGTTGTTGTGTTCCGTAAAATACACGCCGTTTTAACACGCTACAAAGCTGGTAATTGTTGGCAGCACATTTCTTTTGCGCAATTTACATCCAAGGGTTAACTAAGTATTTTTCTGCAGTTGTATTCAGTAAAAGAAACATTCTTTTTCACCGCCAAAGAAGAAATTTTGCCTGTAGCATAATTCATATCCGAAGGTTAATTACGAGTTTTTCTGTTGTTGTGTTCCGTAAAATACACGCCGTTTTAATACGCTACAAAGCTGGTAATTGTTGGCAGCACATTTCTTTTGCGCAATTTACATCCAAGGGTTAACTAAGTATTTTTCTGCATTTGTACTCAGTAAAAGAAACGTTTTTCAACGCCAAAGAAGAAATTTTCTCTGTAGCATAATTCATATCCGAAGGTTAATTAAGCCTGTTTGTGCTTTTATATTCAGTAAAATACACAGTGTTTTTAAACGGCACATACAAGTAAATTTTTCCTGCCCATTTGTGGAGCGCAATTTATATCCAAGGTTTACCCAAGCTTGATAATTGGTTTATTTGGAGTGTGTGTATTTATCATATACAGATATCTTCATCAAACAGAGTCTGTACATTTTAGAACAATAAAGGGAAGAAGATTGATGCGGCAAAGCTGGACTCGGATCCGTTTAAAATTTCAAAAATGTATTGGTATTGTAGATAAAACCATTCGGGATCCAAACAATGGCATTCCCCCCAAAAAAATCAACAGCCAAATAGGCTAACGCGTTTCGGGCATTCCAATGCCCTTACTCATAACACCAGACATACATAAAACCATCCTTTATATATGTTACCAAATAACACTAATCAACTTTATCTGTGCCCCGTCTCACCGGCACGCCATGTTAACTTCCGATAATCCCGAAGCATTCCAGACATACGTCACGGACATGCGCAGTGAATAATGTGTCCCAAGAATGGGTATTGACAATACGTCACGGGAATACTTAATAGACATGCGCGGTGCATCCGTGCGGCCGGAGTTGGATGCCGGCAATCGACGGCGCAAACCCACGCTCGTCACACAACCACGCCCACCACGACTAATGACACACCCCAAAGGTAAACCCAGATAATATATTTACAGAGAAATGCTGAAAAGGCGAGGCACAATGCAAAGATACAAATTGGCTGTAAACAGAATCAATAATGAAACATGATTTCCCTTTTATGGTTTAAACCCCTGGGCTGGGTGGTATTTGGTGTTAGGATCCAGTAAGCATGAAAACAAAGGAATTCTATAATAGTGAGAACACAAGAAAATATACAATAAAACAGTTTATCAACTGTAATTCCCATTTGGTGGTCTATGTAGCTATATGTACCATATGTAACTTGTATTATGTAGGGAGCACGACCCGTAAATTAAAGATAAGATTCTTGGAACATCTCAATGATATAACCAGTACGACAATTAGAAATAGGTCGAGCTTATCCCAACATTTTAGGGATGTACATGATAAAAACCCTGAAGGTCTGAAAGTCATGGGCATTGATAGAATTATTAAACCAGCTAGAGGTGGTTATTTGGAAAAACTATTACATGACAAAGAAGCTTACTGGATCCTAACACTAAATACCACCCAGCCCAGGGGTTCGAACCATAAAAGGGACATTATGTTTCATTATTGATTCTGTTTTCGTCAATTTGTACCTTTGCATTGTGCCTCGCCTGTTCGGCATGTCTCTGTAAATATAGTATCTGGGTTTACCTTTGCGGTGTGTCGTTAGTCGTGGTGGGCGTGGTTGTGTGACGAGCGTGGGTTTGCGCCGTCGACTGCTGGCATCTAACTCCGGCCGTACAGATGCACCGCGCATGTCTGTGAAGTATTCCTGTGACGTATTGCCAATACCCATTTTTGAACACATTATTCACTGCGCATGTCCGTGACGTATGTCCGGAATACATCGGTATTACCGGAAACTAACATGGCGTGCCGGTGAGACGGGGCACAGGTAAA
Organism: Phyllomedusa bahiana; assembly: GCA_025379985.1. Lineage (NCBI taxonomy): Eukaryota > Metazoa > Chordata > Amphibia > Anura > Hylidae > Phyllomedusa > Phyllomedusa bahiana. Next base: position 14,705 of record JAODAL010035531.1, on the reverse strand, counting down.
ATTGATCAGTATTATTTTTTAACATATATAAAGGATGGTTTTATGTATGTTTGGTGTTATGAGTAAGGGCGTTGGAACGCCCGAAGTGCGTTAGCCTATTTGGCTGTTGGTTTATTGGGGGGGAATGCCATTGTTTGGATCCCGAATGGTTTTATCTACAATACCAATACATTTTTGAAATTTTAAACGGATCCGAGTCCAGCTTTGCCGCATCAATCTTCTTCCCTTTATGGATTACGTACAAAGCTGTCTCCAGGCGCGATGCAGGCATGGATGATCCGGACGCTGGCAGTCTGTGGGTGAGCTGGCATATGCATATATGTTTGTTTGCTTACACATGTAATGGAGATATATGCCGTGCTCCCCTAGTCAGCATTCAATTCTTTGATCCTAGGCATTCACCCTCCAACTTATGTTGGAAGATTTTACATATCAGTATTTTTCCCTGAGGGAATGTCCCCTGAGAATTCACAACAGTATTTAATACGGTGGTTGCATTCTATTTCGGACACTGGTGGTATAAAATGACAACCCCACTTAGCAGGCAAGAGAAAGCCGCACAAGTTTTTTTTGAAAACTCCAACAGCACAGTCATCTGATTACATCAATAAACTGAAGGAGTTGGAGAAATGTATGATCCAAGAACTTCGTACTTGGTGGGATTCAACAACACTACAAAACTATATAGATCAGAACATGATCCCACGAGGACTTTGGATCAAAAAAGTGCCTACAACAGTTTTTTCTAGTGAATTCGTAGAGGAATGGAACCAAATATTAAGTACCTGCTCTTTAAATCTCATGAGATTAATTGTCAGATATGAAAACAAAAAATTGGAACAAGTATCAAAAGAGATAAAAGATTTGGAGTCAGAACTACAGGCTACAGAACAAGGAGATACTTATGATAACCAAATAAAAGAGATTAAAAACAGACTTGACAACATGGAGGAATCAATCATCATTACAAAGAAATCCAAATACCAGCGGGACTCTCTGGACTATGAGTTGAATCAAGTATATGAGTGGGGCCATAGACAGACGGAGTACAATACCCCTAAATCGATTCTAAAGAGAAGATCTAGGAATTGGAGAGGTCACAAACACCAGAGGAGAGTAAGTTTTGGGCCAGAATCGGATACAATAGAAAGTACAGGAGAGTCAGTTGATGAATTATCTGACTTCGTTGACCAGGAGCCTAGTCCCTCCTACTACCAACAACATAAAAAATTCAAAAAAGGAAAATCTTCAAAAAACGACGGAGGAGAGGGGGCGTCAAACACAAAAACAGATGCGCGCATGAAAACTCGACAACTGTTTCTAGACCAAATCCACAGCAAGAGGAAGTAGACATATTGAATTTATCAATTGTAACACTAGACCAACATCAAGAAAGTCTGTTAAAATTGGGTCTGAGCTATGGAGTAGAACAGGACTTTAATTTATTTTCAACACTAAAGGATATTAATAGGTTCATTAGGCTGCTCACCCTAAAACAACATTTTTGGCAAGATATAAACGAGCGGAATGCAGCTCAGACGACAGAGGTTTTGGAAGAAGAAAAACAAGTAAATGAGTTTAGCAATCTTCTCTTTAATGAACAGCTATCGTTTTTATGTTTACAGAGTCTCTCCAATGAGCCTACAGTTAAAATATCCGAAGGCAGTAATTTTGTTACTCACAACAGAACTTTCTATCCTATCCAATCACGGGCTCCCATCATGGATTATTTCCAACATCCCATTGAAAGGGACCTTAGGGCATTATCTGAGGAATCTTCCTCGAGACGAAAATACTTGAATTTAACAAAAAATCAATGCAGCGCTTTGGAACAGTTACGAAATAAGGACAATTTGATTGTCAAAATGGCCGACAACGGAGGGACAATAATAGTTATGGAGAAGAATGATTACTCTGAGGCTATGTTTAATCTCCTGTCGGACACAACGACTTACCAGAAATTGCCCAGCGATCCCACGATTAAATATAAATCAGAAATGGCAACTATTGTACAGGAGGGACTGGCTTTGAAAATTTTCTCCCAAAAAGAGGTGGAGTTTATTTCTGTGGAACAACCCATAATGCCTGTAATATACGGCCTACCCAAAATACATAAAAACATCAACAGACCACCCATGCGCCCAATAGTCTCGGGCATTGGGTCTTTGTTTGAAAAATTGAGTCAATGGGTGGACTCTATATTGCAGCCATTGGTAAAAATAACTCCTGGTTACTTACAAGACACAAAAGATGTCCTAGTCAATATGGATAACATCACATGGGGGGATAATATGGTTTGGGTAGGATGCGACGCAGAATCATTGTATACAATTATCCCAAATACCATTGTGACGAGGGCATTAGATTTTTAACTACAAAATCATAGTATGTATTCACATGAATTCAGAAACTTTGTTATCAATGTAGTAGAGTTCCTCATGACCCATAATTTTTTTAAATTTAACGACCAAATTTTCCTTCAATTAAAAGGGGTATCTATGGGGGCGAAATTTTCGCCCTCATTAGCGAATTTAACCGTAGCTTGGTGGGAATCAATCTATATCTACACCGATAGCAATCCATTTTTGGGGAGTATCTTCTGGTAGGGCAGGTACATCGACGACCTATTTATTTGGAGGGGCAGTGTGCCTGCCGTACCAGAATTCTTTGATTACCTTAATAATTACCTTAATAATAATCCCCTTAATCTTAAATTTACTGGGACAGTAGAAAAACACAAGATCAACTTCTTGGATCTCACTCTTTGGGGAGTACCTGGACTCAAGATCCAGAGTAAAACCTATAGGAAGCCAACCTCAGGCAATACTATATTGCACTATAAGAGTTTCCATGAGAAAAATACTCGTATCTCAGTACCCATTGGAGAGTTACACAGGGCCAAACGAAACTGTAGTTCCGAATTAGATTACAAATTGGAAGAATAAAGGGTATGCAACAGATTGAAGAATAGAGGATACCCCAAATGGACCTTAAACAGAGCGATTAGGAAAATCCAAAAGAGAGAACGGGCCAATCTCCTACATGCCTCTAAGCCTTGATTAAATAAAGCAGACAAACTAACCTTAGTAGTGGATTCCACACATCAGTTCCCTTCAATCAAAAAAAAAATTTAAGAAAAATTTAGCAGTTCTAAACTAAGATCCTGTCCTGCAGTCTATATTGGAGGAAGGCTGTAGGGTAGTTACTAGAAGACCCAAAACATTGGGGAATTTGTTGTCCCCTAGTTGTACTCCTGGGGGATCCCAGGATCCACTTGGTTGGACAGTAAAGGCTTCTTCAAATGTGGCTCTAGACATTGCAGAACATGTGGTTTTGTCATGAAAACAAAGGAATTCTATAATAGTGAGAACACAAGAAAATATACAATAAAACAGTTTATCAACTGTAATTCCCATTTGGTGGTCTATTTAGCTGTATGTACTATATGCAACCTGTACCATGTAGGGAGCACGACCCGTAAATTAAAGATAAGATTCTTGGAACATCTCAACGATATAACCAGTACGGCAATTAGAAACAGGTCGAGCTTATCCCAACATTTTAGGGATGTACATGATAAAAACCCTGAGGGTCTGAAAGTCATGGGCATTGATAGAATTATTAAACCTGCTAGAGGTGGGGATCTGGAAAAACTACTACATGACAAAGAAGCTTACTGGATCCTAACACTAAATACCACCCAGCCCAGGGGTTTGAATCATAAAAGGGAAATTATGTTTCATTATTGATTCTGTTTACAGCCATTTTGTACCTTTGCATTGTGCCTCACCTTTTCGGCATGTCTCTGTAAATATAATATCTGGGTTACCTTTGGGGTGTGTCGTTAGTCGTGGTGGGTGTGGTTGTGTGATGAGCGCGGGTTTGCGCCGTCGACTGCCGGCATCTAACTCCGGCCGTACGGATGCACCGTCTGTGAAGTATTCCCGTGACGTATTGCCAATACCCATTTTTGAACACATTATTCACTGCGCATGTCCGTGACGTATGTCCGGAATGCTTTGGGATTACCGGAAGTCAACATGGCGTGCAGGTGAGATGGGGCACAGGTAAAGTTGATTAGTGTTATTTTGTAACATATATAAAGGATGGTTTTATGCATGTCTGGTGTTATGAGTAAGGGCGTTGGAACGCCCGAAACGCGTTAGCCTACTTGGCTGTTGCTTTTTTGGGGGGAATGCCATTGTTTGGATCCCGGATGGTTTTATCTGCAATACCAATAATTTTTTGAAATTTTAAACGGATCCGAGTCCAGCTTTGCCGCATCAATCTTCTTCCCTTTATGGATTACGTACAACGCTGTCTCCAGGCGTGATGCAGGCATGGATGATCCGGACGCTGGCAGTCTGTGGGTGAGCTGGCATATGCATATATGTTTGTTTGCTTACACATTTTAGAACAAACAGTATGTCAGACAGAGAGGTGGCAGGCTCTTCACCTGCAAGTGGCAGTGGCACAAACATTCCTGGAGCAGGCCCAGTTCACAGCACAGCACGGGGACGTCGTAGCAGGGGTCACTCGGTGAGGCCAGAACTGCCGGTGTCACCTAGTGGCCGTGTGTTGTTCAGCAACCCAATGGTTCTTGATTGGTTGACTAGGTCATCCACTTCCTCCCAGATGACATCTGACAAACACAGCCAAGAGTCGGTGGGAACGTCAGACACAACCCTTAGTTGGCGTGGCCCGGGAGTGGGTCAGCGACCCTCACCTGTCCTCAACCCATCTCTGTCCCATCTGGTTCCCTCAGCCAGAGATCTACTATGTGGTCTGGGCTTAGCGCCACTATACAGCGAGGATGAACAATTTGAGGAGGGCAGTCAGCAGCTACTTGGCAGCGAAGAAATGGGGCGAATATGCCCATGGAGAGTGGCATGGGAGGTCATGTTGTGAGGGGTCAGCCTCTGCATACCAAGACTGGTGATGAGGACAGCAGTGACGATGAAACACAAATCGATGATGATGTAACCGACTGGGTGAAGCAAGGGCTTTATCATCGTCAGGAGAAGAGGGCGTCAGCTTGCACGTCAGGCAGCAGCGCAGCCAGCAAGTGGGTTGTGTGGCCGTGAGTCAGCAAGGTAGCAGCAGTGTGAGGTCAGGAGCCAAGCGACCACAGGGTAGAAAACCCACTTTGCAGGTACAAGAAAGTAGCGGCAACGGGGCTCAGTGAGACAGCGCCGGTAGTAGTCACTCAGTGCGGAGCGTTGGCGGTAAAATCAGCTACTCGCGGTGTGGCAGTTCTTTGGTAAGACACCGGAGGAGCCGAATATGGGTATATGTAGAATCTGTGGGCAGAAAGTGAAACGTGGCCAGGGAGCTAACGTTGGCACCACGGCCCTACGTCAACACATACAGCATCACCATCCGGTGGCCTGGGAGAAACGTGGCTCAGATGTGGTGGTCCATCCTGCCGCCGCAGCAGCAGCGCCCAGTGGCACGCATGCCATTGCAGGCAGTCAAGGCACCACCACCTCTGCAGAAAGGAGCTGTTTCTCTTTGCCATCATCTCCCAGTCCAGATGCTCCTGCTCCTCACTACTCATGGCGCCAGCAGTCGTTCAACAAGGCGATTGCAAAGAGACAACAGTATGCGTCCAACCATCCTAAGGTGCAGAAGCTGACCGTGCTCCTCTCCAAGTTGTTGGTACTGCAGTCCCTCCCTTTCCAAATGGTGGACTCTGCACCGTTCAGAGAACTAATGGCTTGTGCCAAGCCGAGATGGAGAGTTCCAAGCCGTAATTTCTTTTCCAGAAAGGCAGTACAAGCACTTCACAAATATGTAGAACAGAAGGTGGGCCAGTCCTTGAGCTTATCCGCTTGTTCCAAGGTACATGGCAGCGCGGACGTCTGGAGCTTTAACTACGGCCCACTGGGTGAATGTGTTTCCTGCCCAGGCACACCAACAACTTGGACAGGAGACGCCGCTTTCTCCTCCACATTCTCAAACTGCTGCCCCTGCGCCAATGTCTGCCGCCTCCTCCTCCACCACCACCACCAGATCAGCGTCCACAAGTACTGTTCCATCATACCACATGTGTAGGGCACAGCGGTGTCATGCAGTTCTACACCTGGCTTGCCTCGGCGAACGAAGTCACACAGGGGAGGAAGTGCTCTGTGTCATGCAGCAAGAAATCGATGTGTGGCTTTCTCCGCACCAACTGCAAATCGGAACCATGGTGACGGATCATGGGAGGAACGTATTGTCCGCGCTGCACCAAGGGGGATGGTCCATGCACCCTGCATGGCGCACATGTTCAATCTGGTTGTGAAAAGGTTCCTGAAGTCTTCCACTGATCTTCAGAAGATTCTGAAAATGGCCAGGAAACTCTGCATGCACTTCATCCATTATTACAAAGCCAGGAACACCCTCTTTGAGTTGCAGCGGCAGAACGGCCTACCCCAACACACGCTGATATGCGATGTTTCCACCATTGGAATTCCAGCCTGCACATGTTGGACCGACTATATGAACAGAGAAAGGCTATTAACGATTTTTTGATGATCCAGGTGGACAGGACTACTCCAGTGTGTAACTTTGATGTCAGCCAGTGGCAGCTCTTGCGTGACACCTGCCGTTTGCTGAGGCCATTCGAGGAGGCGACGTTATTTGTAAGCCGCCAGGACTACGGGATGAATAACGTCATTCCACTGCTTCATGTCCTGGAACAGATGCTGAATAATCTGTCTGGGCAGGGGACTGGAGACGTGGTGACTACATCTCGCGGCCACATGAGTACGGTGGGGACTGAAATGGAGGAGGTGGAGGACATTGGAGCAGAAGCATTGTCTGGTGAAATGAGTGGATTTTCTACCCAGGAGACAAGAGAGGAGGAGCAGGAGCCGCGGGAGGAGGTAGATGGAGATGAGGAAGACGTGGCAGATGACCGTGGCAGTATACAGTGCAGATGGAGGCAGATAGCCCCTCGGAGTCACTTGTGCAGATGGCCCGCAGCATGCTGATTTGCCTGGCTAGTGACAGCCGAATAGTCAGCATCCGGCAGAGGGATGACTTCTGGCTCTCCACCCTATTGGACCCTCGCTACCGGTCCAAAATGGGAGCCTTTTTCACAGCTATTGAGAGGGAGGACAAACTCAAATACTATAGGGAAATCCTCCGTAGTCAGTTGGCTGCTGCCTATGTGCGGCATCGTCCCTCCTCTGACAGGTCTGACCGGGGGGTTCCTCAGCGCTCACGTACCACTGCCACAGCTGCTGGGGGAAGTTGGGGGGTTAGGAGCAGTAACAGCTCCATCAGCAGCAACCTAAGTCTGGAGTCACTGATGAGCAGCTTCCTTCACCCGCCTAGTGAAGAGGGCAGTCGCCAGCAGCAGCAGCAGCAGCAAGACCTGGAGCAGTCCCTGAACCAACAGGTTGTGGCCTAGTTAGACAGCACTCTGCCACCCCAGTTAGAAGATCCGCTGGACTACTGGGCAGCCAAACTGGATGTGTGGTCGCAACTTGCCGAGTTTGCAGTGGAGAGGCTGTCCTGCCCGGCCAGTAGTGTGGCATCCGAGCGGGAGTGCAGTGCGGCGGGGGCCACCGGTACCCCAAGGAGAACCCGCTTGTCCACGGGAAATGTGGAACGACTGACCTTTGTCAAGATGAATCATGCGTGGATCGGCCAGGATTTCCACACACCAATGCCTTAGGCGTCAGATTACATCAGCCATGACGCCTCACAAAAACTTTGAGAAATTTGTCTGGATTCAAACTACCTGCCACTATTCTGATGCCGCCACCCGTCTAATGCCACACATCTGCTGACAGTTTCTCCATCTGCCACCAACCATCTTTACCAGGGACTGGTACTGCAACCCACCTCCACTCTGTCATTGTGCCACTCTATGACCTCATGCTGCTTCTGCTGGTGCCGTGACGTCCACACTTTGTCATTGTGCCACTCTCTGACCTCATGCTGCTGCTGCTGCTCCTGCCGTCACCTCCACACTCTGTCATTGTGCCACTCTCTTACCTCATGCTGCTGCTGTTAATGATGTCATCTCCACACTGTGTCATTGTGCCACTGTCTGACCTCATGCTGCTGCTGTAGCTGCTGCTGTGAACTCCACACTCTGTCACTGATGTTGCCACCTGAGCCCTCAGCTTGTTTTTTTCCAGCTGTCGCTGCCATGACTTTATAAGGCTACATTCTCGCTTCAGTTTTTTGGTCAGTTTTGCCCTCTTAAGTGCAGGGAATTTTATAGTGAAGCGATTCTAAGAGCGGCGGCAGTCAGCTGCATGTCATACTAAAACACAACATTGTATGAAGACCAAACCAAGCTCCCTCTGCATATTTAAGCATGGCACAAGGTTCTACAGCACCCTACAGGCTGTGTGCAGCCTGGAAATAGCTGTTTTTTAATGCGATTCGTCCCGAAGTAATTCGGACCAAAACAAATTTTGTCGGAATATTCGGCGAAGTCGGCTAATCGAATTTTTGAGAAATTCACCCATCTCTATTGAAGTTACTTGAATAAGCTTGAGAGAAGATGACGCTGTAAACGCTCACTGACAAGCAGGAGGGATACGCATAGACACACTGACTTGTAAGCCAGGAAAACATGGATGGAGAATGGGAGACCCTCTAACACTTCACCAATCCGACAGCAGGCTCTACTAAATACAGAGAATATCCTACTGAGACAATGAGGACACGCATTAATCCTTATAGCTGCTTGGGAACAGGTTAAGGGACTAAACCTCAGGCCTGACAGGATTTCTGAGGTGATGCAGGGAGGTTCGATGTGACTCTGGCCAAGCCAGACTACCAACTGGCCAACTGTCAGAACCCGCACAGCCTCTTGGGTAGAGGGTGGGCGGAGCCAGCTTTCCCCTGGCCAATCACTAGAGACTGATGGATTGCAGGGGAGGAGCTCTGATCAAGCTCAACACTTGTTTTACAGACATATGAATTGACCAATCAATATCTCCTAGTGGGTTGCTATGGAAACTGTAACAACACCTTCACCACTAGAGACCAATACACACAGAATATCATACAAATAGAAATACAGAAATACATTGCTCATTAAATATACTACTATAGAGAGGCTTAAACTAGGATATAAACATGTAGGCCCTAATACACATAGTCCAGGGTTGCTAATGGCAACAACACACCTCCTGACGCCTGACAAATACTGGACTGCGCCGTTAAATTAGCTGCTGAGGGACTCTGTTATCTTTGATGTAAAAACACATAAATGTGCTCTGCAGACCTGACAGGATGGAACAAGACTGCTCTTAGGTCAGTAATTAAAGAGTACCTATCACCTCCACACAAACACACAAAATATAGTAGTAAATGAATTTATAAGACTTTTTTCCAATACATGTCATTAGCAATCCAGAGGGCTCATGCACAATGGACTCTTCCAGCTCAGATGCAACACAATTGTCACCATAATCATTCATCAAGCTGTCAGGTGCCAACTTGGCTGGACTTCAGAGCTGTCTTAAAGGGCCAGTGCTTTTTTTAAGACTGAATTACAGGTGAAATGCTTTGATTTTCCTAATGAAGCATATTTAAGGAAGTGTTTGTATTTTAGTCTCCTGTTACTTCATGAGATTTCTCTGGAGGTGATAGGTACTCTCTAAGGGTATGTTTACACGGTGTATTGCGGCACGTACAGTACAGTAAAGTACAGGCCACAATACATAGGATGTTTCGGGAGCTCGCGCTGATCAGTGTGTACTCCCGAGGCTTGGGGAGGCCGGCCAGGCACCGGCCCTATGCATTACTCACGGTGCGTAATCGCCGCAAATAATTGACATGTCACTTACCTCCCCTCGCACGTACACTACGATCGTATTGTACGTGCGAGGGGACGAGGCATAATCCATAGTTTTCTATGAGAGCTATGGATTACCGTAATTGCAGGGCGCATTTTGCCACGTGTTAAGCGCAATAAGTGGCGAAATACGCCGAAAATTACGCCTCAAAATAAGCCATGTGAATATACCCTAAGGGTCAAAGTTTTTTTCAGTAAGAAACATAAGATTATAGACTGAGAAGCAAACTCTAAGGCTATGTTCACACGGCTTAAAAAGGGATGTCCCAGTCATTACGGTAATCCACAGTTCTCATAGAGAACTATGGATTACGTCTCCTCTCCCTGCTCGCACAATACGGCGAGCGGGGAGAGAAGTGACATGTCAATTATTCACGCCGTATACGCGCCGAGAATAATGCATGTCTATGCATAATGCATGTCTAGGCCGCCACCCCCCACCCCCGCCCCTGTACACACGGTGTAATTGCGGGGCGAAATACGTCCCCGCAATTACACCATGTGAACAAAGCCTAATGCTGTTGAAAAGACACAGCAGGGAGTGAACGCACCAGCCTGGCCAGGGCTATTAGGAGCACAGTGAAGTGGGCAATAGCTAGAGAAGCATGCGTACAGAAGCAGGAAATAAGAACTTTTCTAAGTGAATTGAAGCAAAATTCGAATGGTAATGTGTTTGGTAACAATCCTTAGTTACCTTTACCTACAAGTGTAACGTTAATCAATGAGATGGCAATATCCCTTTAGACTGGTAGATTTAAACTTTTTTCCATCTTGGTGGTTATAAACAATCATAGAATATAATCATGTAATCAGCTCTTTCACGGGGTCAGGGTGAGTGTTTCTGTCCATCTGTCCATCCATATGTCCTTTCAAGAAAACTTTAACATTAGATATTATAATCAACATAAACTCTAATGCCACCTGACAATCATAGCATGTACCATGGAAAGGAATTCTACAGATTAGATTCTGTATGGAATAAAGAAGGATTTCACTCAAGATTCCATTTTTCTAAAAGTATCCTGAAGTTAATACATAAAGTCAACATGGGAACATGCCATATATTACAGATATACAAAATTGAGCATCAAAGAAAATTAATTAAACCCAATGCAGAACAGTCTCTTTTTAAGTAGAATACATTATAACATTAATAATAAATAGACCATTAAACATGTACCCGGAATATATTTTTCTATCCTACTGTATTTATTTGACATAGAAATACTTAGAAATTCTCTATAAATTCTCTATAAATATAACATTATGGAACGTCATGTTCCAGAGTCATGCAATCAATTAGATTTTCTGATCATATGTATATATCATGCAATTTTAAAGGGGTTGTCTCGCTACAATGATTGGGTTTTAATTAAAAGATCTTTAAAAAACAAGCAGCTTGCAATATATGTTCATTACAAATGTCCTACTGATTTGAGCTAGCCCTGTTGTATTACTACATCAGCTTCTCAAATCTCTATAGTAGCGACCTGTTGATCCTTATCTTACTGGGCTGTCAGGTCTGAATGACTCATCACCTTTGAAGACAGGTCGGAAGCAGAGAGCCCCTCCCGCACAGAATGCTTCTGGAGGGGGAGGAGGACTCTGGAGTCTGTGTCCGAGCTGCCTGGATTAACCCGTGTGTGCCTTTTCCTCCTGCCTCTCTACACAGATAGTTGTGACAGCATGACCCTGTCTGTTACTATAATCATGATCTGTCTTTGGAACTGTGACTATACTAATAGAACAGATCAGGCATGTAAATACTTTATGCTCTCCTGTATTAGTGAGACATTCTGAGTATAGTAACACTGCCCTTGTTGTTGCTGGAGATGTGGAGACTTGTAAGCTAAGCAGGGGAATGGGAACACATGCATCCCCTCTGCTCTATTAGCACACAGCTTCAAATTCCTCTCTACACTCATAGATCAGCCCTCTCCTGCAACAGACCTAGGCAGGCACACACAGGGTGAACTCTGAGAGCAAACCCCCGCCCCCCCCCCTATAGAAGTTACGTAGCTGCCTGTGTGCTGATGGGAGGGGGGAGAGGGAGCAGAACAGACAGACAAGCTAGCACGCCCCTCAGTTCAACTTACCAGGGACACTGACAGGCTGAAAGCTCGTAATGAGACAACTCCTTTAAGTATTTGCTTTGCTGTCATAAAAACAAAGTGGATTGAGTTGAGAAGCAGACAGGAACATCATTCTCAGAAGTCTTACACCTGTTTAAATTGTGAGGGTATTGATTGGACCAGTGTTAATTACCTTATGTGTGGCTGCTGCTATTCATTAAATATACATATGCTTTGCCTGGCCTTTGTCATTTTATAGTCTATAAGACTTATCAATAATGAGAAACTTTCAACTATCATTTTCGTTGAAGTGTGACAGTTTTTCAATAGTTACACGCGTATGCATAAAAAAATCGAAAGGGCTGGGACGTATCATTGTATTAAATTATTCATCCTTTCCCCAAGCTATGGCCCATAGCATGACAGCATAGAGACGGTACCATTGGCATTATTGACATATGTGATGAATTCATGCCCACAAGTAGATGCCATATGGTACCTACTAAAAAGAAGGATCACAACCCAGACAATACAGTGAAAATGACTGTGCACTGCCCATTCCTACATAATTTAGCTTGGTAGACATCCAAAAAAGCTCTCTAATCTCCAATGCAACTTAAAGTAGGCATTTTGTTGGGTGAAGGTAGGCTTTTGTACATGCTTCCCTGTTTGTCTAATGTGATGAAGGGGCTTTCTATGGTAGTCTAAGTTAGTGGAGAAGTTATTTTCAGTTTCCTTTTGATCTATGGTAGTGAAAAGTTAATTCTCACATTATTGGTGTTCTCAGCTTATATTGAAGGGTTAATATCCTATTTCAGGCTTCAGCAAAGTCGCTGGGCCCATCATGTTCAGATTTTCCTTTCTGCGTTCATGCACAGCATTGCAGTTTGGGATTTCAGAGGCAGTGGTGTAGAAAGGAAGGGACTCTTTCCCTATGGCAGGTCCCGGCCACGTTTGCAGGTTGAACCTGCCACATCTCTTAAACTTCTTTTCAACATCATTTTTTCAACTGTATGTGCATTTTCAGGACGCGCATAGAGCTGATAACTATGTCAGGACAGGGAGCCAATAGTTATCAGCCTCCTGCACCGCAGACTGAATACTCCTGTGAACGGCACGGGAGGCGTGATACAGTGACATTATCACTCCTCCTGCACCGCTGTACCACCTAGGTCGAAAGTCTGGGGCTCATACCCTAAGCTTCTGGCCTAGGAGATGCTGGGAGAAACAATCTGGCATAGACAGCTTGATGTCGTCACATTGGACACTAGCACCCGGAGTTGGCTCCTCGATATGGGAGCAGGGAAAGGTGAGTATCACATTTTTATTTTTTTTTTTCTGATCATTCAGAATGACTACCTATATCTTTCTACATACCTACAGAGGGCTAAATACTTACCTTATATGGACCTCTGGCTGTATATACCTACAGGGGGATATATACCAACAGAATGCTGTATACCTACCTATCTACAGGGGACTGTATAGCTACCTATGTATAGAGTGCTATATTCCTACAGGTGTCTGTATACCTACCCACAGGAGGCATATATACATATCTATCTGCAGGGTTCTGTATACTTACCTATCTAACTACTGAGGGCTTATCTATATGTATATTGTAAAGCAGCAACTGGGAAGGTCTGCAATGGTGTCTATATCCCAGCCAGGTTCTGGGCATATTCCTGGAGGAGCTCAGAAACATGTCACCAAGGTAAGGATCCTTGGTGAAGTGGAAAGCCGATTAGATAGGTGTCAGCAGCATCAGACAGTTGACACACGTTTAGTACAGTGTCTAGTATGGCTTCCAGCCATTCCTGGACGGCCTTTCATTGGGAATAAGCAGAGCTGGGTAGGTGCTTACTCCCCATGTTCTATGCCAGGAATTACCTGGCCTATTTAAAGTCAGCAGGTCAGCTGACTAGGTGTGGCTGCAACTCTTATTTAGACATTTTGCTGGAGAAGCTATACACTGAAGGAAGCCAGTGTCTGTTACACCAACGCCACTTTACAAAGGTGTTAGTGAGGGAACCGCACCTGTGATAGCAAGGCGTTTTTGCTTTGTATATTGCTACTAGAGATGGGCGAATTTCCCGAAATTCGTTTCGTTCACTTCGCCGAATTTCTCGGCAAAAAATAACTTCGTTCCGAATTACTTCGGCACGAATCACGTTAAAAAACAGCTATTTCCAGGCTGCACAGAGCCTGCAGGGTGCTGTAGAACATTGTGCCATGCTTAAATATGCAGAGGGAGCTTGGTTTGGTCTTCATACAATGTTGTGTTTTAGTATGACATGCACATGACTGCCGCCGCTCTTAGAATCGCTTCACTATAAAATTCCCTGGGCACTTAAGAGGGCAAAACTGACCAAAAAACTGAAGCGGGAATGTTGCCTGATAAAGTCATGCCAGAGAAAGCTGGAAAAAAACAAGCTGAGAGCTCAGGTGGCAACATTAGTGACAGAGTGTGGAGGTGACGGTGATAGCCACAGCAGCATGAGGTCAGACAGTGGCACAATGACATTCTGGAGGTGGCAAAAACATGAATAGGTCACAGAGTGGCACAAGGACACAGTGTGTAGATCACGGCAGCTGCCACAGCATGATCATGAGGTCAGACAGTGTCACAATGTCTGAGTGTGTAGGTCAAGGCATCAGCCACAGCAGCAGCATGAGGTCAGACAGTGGCACATTGACACAGTTTTGTAGGTCACAGCAGCAGCCACAGCAGCAGCATGAGGTCAGACAGTGGCACAATGACACAGTGTGTAGGTCACGGCAGCAGCCACACACAGCATGAGGGCAACAGGGCACAAAGACACAAAGGG